>JARJDS010037646.1:0-27093 GCA_030264155.1 Atheta pasadenae | reverse complement strand
TAAAACCAATACCAGTAATATGGTCAGATACTATTTTTGAAAAGACTTACTGCAAACCATTTATAAAACAATGCAGACCAAACAAAGCACAAGCCCTAATTGCTGCCAGGTACATGTTAAACTGTTATATTGGAGGTGACCAAAATCAGGTAGACATTGAGATTTGTTTATACACATTATTTGCATACTGGAAAATTGATAACACTTATATTTTGAATGATTTGTTTATTGATGAAAAAGAAACCCAAACAGAGCTTCCTGATTCTTCAAAGCTAAGTAAGTTATGTATTTATAAAGTCATAACCAATGGTAATCAAAATGAAATTGAATTAAAAAACATCAATGGGAAAATACTATCAAGACTCACTGAATCTTCAATCAACCAATGGTATGATAAAGCTTGGAAACTTCTGGATGAAAATAATGAAAACGTTGATTATTTTATTTATTCATTAACATACAGTATGTTGTATTGTGTAAGAATGTGTATAAAAAAACCTGAAGCTGTTTATAATGGATTATGGTCAAGATGTGGTCAACGAGCTACAAAATTTTGGCCTGAATCACCTATAACTTTCAATAGAATTCCACCAAGCAACTGTTTTATGCAAACAATGAAACTAGTTTTTCGTAAAGGACATGCAGTTTGTACTAATGTTATTTGTGTTTTGGTCAAAGCTTATATTTCTGCTCATGAAAGCACAACATCAAGGTCAATCAAACGAATGACAGAAACATTATGCTTATTAAGTTTTAAGGAAGTTGGGATGGCTGTACTTCATTGGTCCAAAGAAGCATCAATTACTTTAAATGTTGATTTACAAACATATTTTAAAATTGTTTCTTTTGAAGGAACAAGTAAATCTATTGATGTTGTTCAGAAATTAATCATTGATCAAAAGAAGCAATATTCGTGGCCATGGGCGAAATTAATTACCGAGTTTGCCATTGCACCATTAGCATTAAAAGCCCATCAATTACTTAGTTTAATTGGGGTTAAAATTGCTACAAAGTGTAATATGCTTCATCCCCACTGGAAATCACCAAGTATATTACCTTTTGTTGATTCATTAATGTGCAAAAGAGCAGATTTATGTGCCAGGCATATATTTAAAAAGTTAAATATAAAAATTATTGACTCTCCATTTTCTACATCCGCTCAGTAGTAAAAATGAGTAAAAACAATTTAAAAGAGTGTCAATTACAGGTGTCAATCAACCATAACCATATTGTTTTCTAGTGACGTCATGTTTGTAAAGATGTCATCAGTCATACATGACATATTCATGCAAAAGTCAAAACAGTAATGTCAGAATGTCAAATACGTAAAGACATGCAAATATTTTATTTATACAAAAACATATAACAACTTAAAAAATAAACTTTTTATGATAAGAAAATTGTACTAATTTGAACACTATGGATGATTTTTGTCAATATAATCTATTTCGGAAACCTCGCCCAAATTTATTCATCCCTCCACCTTATGCAAGACCAAGTGAAACTCATTGTGAACGAAAACAAACTCCTATGCTGCACTTACGTGCAACAGATCCTTCTAAAATCCTTTTACTCTGCGAATCATTAAAGGATCAATGCTCGTTAGATTTACAAGCAAAAATAAATTGTTATGTAAGTATATTATAACCTCAAAACTTAATTTCTAACCTAAAATATTAACTTTTAAGTTAATGGACGAAACTGAGTGCGACTGCGCGTTTATGGCGTTCTTTGATGTCCTCCCCAAACTGGCTGTAATCAACGTGATTGGTGTGCATGCCGTTGAACCCAACATCGAACTCCCTGCTAATGACCCAGCAATCATTACCATTGTACAAAACAAAGCAGGGGTGGACTTTACTGCTGAAACTCTACCACCATACTTGGTACAACAATTAGACGCAATAAAACTCGATCTTGTCGGTTCGCAGGTCACTGCTTATCCAATATATCAAGAAAAACATCGTAATGGTATCACAGAACCAACAAACATTTTAAGTTTAGCGGTTTTCATCGTCAATTCAAACCGACAAAAAATCTTTTTAAAAGATATTGTACAAGAATGTTATCGGTTTGTGTTACCAGTGTTGACTAGCATTACAACTCTTGAACGCCAAACAAAAATCAAAACGCGTATGCAAGAATTACTCGACATTGGTAAATTGTTATTTTCAAATCTGGACGATAAAGAAAAACTTTTAAACCTAATCACAGAAAAAGCCAAGTACATTTTTGACAGCGAACGTTGCGATTTGTATTTCATCGATGCAAAACAAAAGAATCTTGAAGGAAATATTATTTGTAAAGGAAAAGTTCAACTAGATGTTGTGCCGAAAAACCGAGGAATTTTAGGAATGTCCTTTACGCATAACAAAGTTTTAAATATTCGAAACGCTTACGATGATCCTCTGTTTCTGAAAAGTGAAGATGAAAAATGTGCGTATCAAACACGTACGATTTTATGCTTTCCTATTCTTATCGATAAAAAAGTGATTGGTTGTGTGCAATTACGAAATAAATTTACAAGCGACTACAATGTTTTTGATGAAAACATAACGTCATATTTTGGAAGTTTTGCAGCACTAGCAGTGACCCAATGCAATAGTGCGACTAAAATGCGTTCAGAAATTGGACGAAATGCAATTACTAATAAACTGCTATTGTTTGAGTTTGATTTTCGTGAAGATGAAGTGGAGCATTTGCTGAATGCGCAAAGACATGATTTGGAAGGCTTTAACTTTCCGTCATTTAATTCCAGAGATGTGCCTTCGCATAGAATTGGAATTTGTATAATGAAAATGTTTGAAGATTTAGGTTTTATCCAACAGTACAAATTAGATCGAAGAGCACTGGCTAAATTTTTAGTGTACGTCCAAAAAGGATACTTTCATCATCCTTATCATAACTATGAACACGCATTTTCAGTTGCACATTTTGTTTATTCGACTATTTCCTATTTGCAATTATTAGAACGAAAAGTTTTAACGTAAGTTATTAATAATTTAAGGTTACACTGCAACATAACCTAAAATTACTAAAATATTTATTAAATTAATTGTATATTTTAGAGGTATTGATGTAATTGCTTTATTAATAGCTGCCATTTCACATAATATTGATCATCATGGAATGTCAAACCCATTTAGGTCTGTCGAAGCATCAACATTTGCTAGTTTATATTCCAGCTCAAGATCTATAATGGAAACTCATCATTTTGCCCAGACAATGACTATTTTAAACACTGAGGTTTGTTATTTTTTTGTTTACATTACTTAAATATATTAACTATATACTAAACATTCTTATTTATTATTTTTAGGGTTGTAACTTCTTAGTTAATTTATCAACTGAAGACTTTACACTTGTAGTAAATATGATTCGATCAAATATTATAGCAACTGATTATGCAGAATATTTAAAAAATGCCAAGAAACAAGAAATTTTACTTGCGGTGAGTTAATTTTTTTAAGGTTAGAACACACAAATGAATCTATTCATTTTAGAGGAGCTTTAGACCCAGATTAATGGAACACAAACTATTATTTTGTGCTTTGTTAATGACTTGTGGTGATTTTGTGGATCACTTGTGTGATTGGAGGACTGTGCGTAATGTAGCGGCGCAAATGTATGAAGAATATTTCAGGCAAGGTGATTTGGAAAGAGAAATGGGTAAAGTACCGAGTGAAATGATGGATAGAGACAAAGCATGCATTCCTTTGTTGCAAAGTAGTTTTTTGAAAGATATTGTTTTACCACCGTACGAGTAAGTTTTGTGGAATAGTGTTTTGTTGTTCATTTTCATTTATCTATTTTTATTGTTCAGATTGTTGGTTAAAATGTACCCAGACATGCAATTTAGTATTGACGCTATTTATGATAACATAACAAATTGGGAGTTAGCAAAACCACACTTTGTGGATCGCGTGCCGGAAGAAGCGACTTCAATTGAATTGTTGTTAGGTGCTCAACTTAGTTTGACTAACTTTACAAACATTGAAGAAGAACATCATGTGACTGAACCTGAAGAAAGTGTTTCACCCGTTTTTGGTGGAGGGGACTTTGATTATTATGATTAATTTTGATTTAAAAATTATTGTTTGACAAGATTTAAGGAATGTATAAAAGCGTATAATAGGTTAAATTTATGTAATGTAACTAAACTTACAAGTGCAATGCTATTTTGTTTGCTGAAATGGAATTTATTTTTTGTTTGCGTTCTTTGTAAATATGTTCATTTGGTTGCCTAACGTGAAACAATGTAGTTAAAATAATGCGAAATTGTTCGAGTGTTATCATGTGACGAAGAAGAGGTGGAGCGTAAACATACAAGCAGGAATACGAAGTATGTTTTTATTAATATCCTCATGCAGACAACAGGTAACAACAATTTTCCGCTGTGACCTTGTTACTACGAATGCATAACAACTGTATCTGGCACGCGCGCGCACTCACAATAATTCATTACTTATTAAGCGTTATTAATTATTGTATTTTCTCTGCTTATTATTATTAGTTACATAGTGCAGGAATACCAATCGGCAGATGCTGCGTGTACGCTGATGTACGCGTACTTGTTGCACACTTTGCATAATCATAATGAAAGTCACATTGCATAGTTTTTTACAAAACTCTTGAAAGTTAAATCTTTTAAATGAAAAATTTGAAAGTCATGGGTTCTTTGCTCAACTTCGTAAACTTTTAATCAAAAAATATTTGGGCATGACGTGGATTTCATTGTGAAGCTCCCGAATGTATATTATCGTGTTTGGAAGGATGCCAGGACTCAACGCGCAGGTAGAGCCCGGCGCGTCAAACATGGCGCGGGTTTGGGTTGAGACAAAAGGTAATTGCGATCTTCGAGGTAAAGGAAGGAGCAGGCGGCGGTGACGGCGTCGGCCGTCGAGAAGGGAGCATCTCGAAGTAACGCCGCTGACGCAACGCCGTTTGTCGCCGTGGGCTCCGCGAGGGGGAGCGGAGCGTGTGCCAGGCGAAGCAGCGGCAAGCGTGCCATCGGCAGCCAAGTCGGCTCAGGCGGCCGGCCAACATTCAGCCAGGCGCAATCGAGAAGTGGATGGCGCGTGGTGCGGCGGCAGCAGCCAGAGCCAAGCATTCGACGTCGTCGTAGCGCGCCGAACGCAACACAATCCTGACCGTCAGTGGTGCGCGCACCAGCAGAAGTTGCGCCACTCGCACCCCCGCCATAGTTCAGCCCCGCACAGGTGAGTGCGCCTTTCTTGCACAACGAACTAACCCCCCATATGCCCCCACTGCTCCATGCTTCAACGTAAATATATACAAACGCGTTCGGCCCGCTATCGCCTGACGTCAGCGCACCACGTGCTCGCGCCGCGAAGAGCCGGGACGCGCGACGCAAATGAATAATTCAATTTGCCGCCGACCTAAATTCAACAAAACAGATCTTCGCTTCGAGCGGCGGCGTGGCCGTTTACTATAAACGTGCGAGCGTTCCGCGTGTGTGTCGTCCATCTGTTTTCGTGGATGCCTATTACGAACGAACGCATCATCTTGATGTGAGCGCGCTTGACTAGGCGTACGGATCGCGCCTGTTCTTTCCTTGACTTGCGCTGCGTTGCGTCGTCGTTGTGTGACATTTTGACCTTCGTCAAGCAACGCGTATATTTCAATAGCATTGTAATTGCGAGCGTGTGCAATTGAAGCGTGCGTCGTCCATCCAATCCAATTCGTATTCTTTGGCGAGCGGAGTCACCTCGCGATGCTCCCTTTTTGAGTATTTCAGTGGCGAGAGATGCGGACGAATGATAACGACTTGCGACACATTCGGAAAGCTAGGGAAACCTTGGCTTAAGCCATAAGAGTACTTATATATACATGTGACGTACACATGTTCTAAATATTTCAAACATTGTCAGAGCAGCCTAACTCGCGCTTAGAACATGAAACAAAGCATTGCAACGCGAAAAAGCCAGACGCAGACAGAGCACTGCGAGAAAAACACAACCACGAACAGTGTTCAGTACATATTCAATTTGAAGTTCTTGCATGTTGGAATTGGAAGCGAAGGCGCTGATAACGCTTATCAGTTTGTTTGTCGAATGTGCGGTTACAGCGACGTTGGCGGGGCACGAAAAATCCTCCATGTGTATGTTCGTTCCTATGCTCGACAACGTCGTACACTCGTAACCAAACTTTGTTTAGCGTTTACGTTAGGAAGACAAAAATTTTGAATCTTCCAAACATAAACGTTTACGTAACCAACGCAAAAATAGTCAGTGTGATGTGGAGAGTGTTGAATACTTGTGGGTCTTCTCTTCGTCGATGACGGCATGCCGCGACGCTGAAGAGAGCGAAGGGGCGACGCTATGTATTGATCCACTCTTCAGCGCTACAGCGCGCCGCCATGCGACGCACGGCTCCTGAATCGGTCGACAAAGAAGGGCATCGCACGACCCGCACGATGCTCGGGAGACCGGGATACTTGCTGCGTCTTTAACTTCTTTCACTTTACGCTTTGCCTCATTTCTTTCTGCTCTCCGCGCCCGCTCCCGCTGAGTTCAAGAGTTCACCAACGCGAGACGCTTCTTTCTTTCGTTGGTTGGTGGATTGAAGCGTTGAAAGGCGCGCCTCGTCGTCAAGTCATCAAGACCGGAAATTGCTGGCGTAATCTTTAATTCAGGAAGACGGGATCTACTTATGCACACTCTGCAATTACTTCTTATGCTGGCGTATGTTGGATTAGAGTCATGCGAGTCGCCCAGCGTCGTGTTACAAGCTCTTATTGTGTGTGCACGATGTGGTCAAAGAACGCCTTTGCATAGAAACAGCTACTGTACAGAAAATTGACAAACAAAAATTTAAGCTATCACTTTTTGACCACGTGGATTTGTATACTAAACTCAAGTAGTCATTCTTTCTATGAATTTGTATGAGTGATAATTATACGTTTGAGGTTAAGTTCGTACACTGGTACGATAAATAACAATTCGATTGTTTTCTTGCATTGGGTCGTTATCGATTTATGGCCTCTGTCAGTCATATTAAAACGACTTTTCGAACACCGTCCGACAATTGTTTCGGATCGATTTTTGTTTTCCTTTCCTTTGCGTTTTCCAGTACTACCTACGCGAAGAGCAGCGCATGGCGCAGTGCAGTGCTGGGTTTTTCCAAGCCTAAACCATAACAGACCAACGTTCCACCAAAGCAACGCCAATGCCTAGCTTGCTGTTCGCAGCTCTCAATGTTGGTTATTCGTTTCGTTTGTCAGTGGCCTTAATTCATCACAACGTGGCATCCTGCAAACAGCGAGAGGGCAACGTCTAGGCGTTTTGTCGTCGGAACTCTTCACGCTTATCTTATCACGCGAGCAATTTGCTTAATCAGCGAAACACCTCATCAGAAATCATTGTTATTGACATTGTTTTATGTATTTGCGTATTGCCGCCATTAAACAGCGAATTGCTGCCTGCAAGCCCGCCTCGAAGAAACACCTCAATTGCCAAACATCATATTAACCGCGTATTAATAGCTTGCGCTGGTAAAACGACGAAGAAAAACAAAAATATTTCACAACAAACAAATAGCGCGCAGCGGCAAAACAATAAGCGTCGTAAACAATCCAATGTCGATCTGAGGTTAGGTTGGCTGCGCGGATTTACGCGGCTGACTGGATTTGTATTGACGTTGAACAGCACGGTTAATTGACTTTGTCAATTAATAGGTAAACTCGCCATGTGCACACAAATCAAGATAAAATCATTAGGATGTAAACTTAATTTATACATTTGAAAATAGCGCGGAACATTACAACATCCCTAGCGGTCGTTTTGTAAACTAAGCCAGTATACCAAACTGTCAAAGTGTCTGCATTTTGTTGTGCATGTTATCAACACATGTTAATATAACCTCAAAATTGGCAACGTTGTAGTCATCACAAAACTTTATCGTTACAAATTTAAGCAAATAATACACGTGTTGTTTTATTACATATCGTCAATTAAAA
Source organism: Atheta pasadenae (assembly GCA_030264155.1). NCBI lineage: Eukaryota > Metazoa > Arthropoda > Insecta > Coleoptera > Staphylinidae > Atheta > Atheta pasadenae. The sequence goes on along the minus strand of JARJDS010037646.1, from coordinate 19,115 downwards.
CCTACTTACACTGTGAAAAGTATTTACACAAAGAAACACGTCATTGCAGACACACGCCTTAAATTTCCATGCAGTTCCAAGTGATAAAACACTCCTATTTGCATAAGGACACAACAAAACGGAAATGAAGTGTATAACGTCATGTGATCGTCACAAAAATCATAAGAAATGATGAACATATATTGTTTATCATTAAATATCTGGTGAGTATTGAGTATTCTTAATATAAACGTAAAATAGTGCACTCATGGTATTCATTGTTATAACGCAACGGCCAGCCTACTTTGAATATTGACAACGTGCTAAGTGAAATTGAAGGTTATGCTTCTTATAATGATGATACCACACTGGCATCAATAAGTTTATAAAAGTGAAGAATGCACGCTGTGTACACAGAAAATGAATAAATTGTAAACTTTCCGTCATTTCCGAGGTATTTCTCAGTGAACTACAACGTAATTGCACGCTGTATCAATATTCCCCCAAAACGTTTAAGAACCACGTGCACAAACAAAAACAAAATTTACTTCTTCAGCGGATTATGAAATGAGTACACAACACAGATAATAAATCAAATATTCGTATCGTTAATGATAGATAACAGATAATAATGTGTTTGGTAATTGAATCGTTGACTGGTTGTACATTGTATCGACACAAAGCGCACAATAAAATCATAAAAGTAAGCACAAACAGCGCAGATTGCAAATATTCATGACGGAGCGTGTCATTGCCGATCGTTACAATAGATGCCTAAGAAGTAAATCTTAACAGTGCTAAGAATGGCTCGTTTCTTGCGATGTAAAGTGCTAATTGTCCCATTGAGGTTCTATCGGCGTTTAACTAACGAATCCTAACGACTAATCGACACCGGCATTTGTCTCTAATCAATAAAACAAATAGCAATTGATTGCATAATGTCAGCGATGCTGAGTGCTCGTTATGCGCGTGTGCAACGTTCTTTGTTTAAGTTTTGGTGTGGCGGCGGCAATGGTTGTGTCATTGTCATCGTCATAGTCATTGGGTGATCGAAGACGATTGTTTTCGAAGCACAATTACGAATTTGTTTATAACTTGCATGTTTTATTTTGCGTTTGCTTCTGTTTCTGCGCATGTGTGTGAATTTAGTTGGCTCTCGTTTACGTTCTGAATCGCTGTTATTAGTTCATGTTGGCCGCGGGATAGTCAGGCTCTGTTCGACGAATTAGTTTCGGTCGACGGCGAAGTCATCGGAATACAGCCAGCGAACGCGCGCCTGCGCCTCTTCAATTGTTTTTGACGTCATCTGTGGCCGAGCAGCGCCAGAGCCTTCGCGTTAACAAATCGCATCCGTGGAGAGGCCCACACCGCGTGATCTATGACATTCTATAATGCAAAACTGCAGGCCAAGCAGATGTACTGCAAAGTTCTGTACGAATGCACGTACAAGAGTAACATCAAATAATGATCAATTCGGGCCGCGCCCGTACTTTCCGCCATGGCGCTCTTATCGAGAGCAGCGCCATGATGGCGATGATGCCGCGTGGTTGATAAAGCGCTTTCGCAATTGTTGATGTGTGTACACACCGCTCGTACTGTGTATGAACACTGTACACGAAGAACGATAAGATAAGCCTTGTGTGCGGCGATATCATGCTGAACTGAAAAAAGAGTTTGTTAAGTTTGTCGTTTGTCGACAATATTTGTGTTTCGAAATTTCGATGCGTCCAAGAACGAGCGGCGGTGTGCTGCTTGTGTGTTTTCTCATACGCGTGCTTGTACAAACGCCCGTGGATTACAAACAGACGCTTTCCATACATACGTTGATGTTTTAAAAGAAACGCTGGGGCTTCACTGCTCTGCGGCGCACGGTCGAATTTAAATTTGGATTTGTTACTAGCTACTACCACGGCGCGTTTGTTCAGGCGAGGAACCATCGCGAGCGTCCCTCGCATTTGGCTCCTTCTTATATAGTTTTTTTGGCAGGCCTTCAATAAACAAGTCCGGCAACGTCCGTTCTTGCTTGCGCGTCCGACGCAAACGTTTATTCGATCTGGTTTAATTCGGGAACGGCCTCCAAGAGAGGATCTTCAAAACTTCGAAAAATCCTGCAAACAAAAATCGCTCTGGCCCCCTGCGTAATAACGGACTCAACGCTACGCCGTCTAGCGGCCAATGTGGGAACTAGGTGGAAATTGTTGTAAATGTAAACGATTCGATGCGCTGTAGACAAAAAAATAAGCAAACGAATCCAGCCAAGGCAAAACGCGACGGCGATGTCGGTACGTACCGCACCGTGCCGTGTGCCGTGGTAAATACAAGACGTGCCTTGGTCGGTTTTTGTTTGTCTATTATCACCATGGTAACCCAATAACCTACTTATAAACATTGCGGCGTGCTATACCGATAAATGAAAATCGACAAATGTCCTTCCTCCCCTTGGTCGCTTGGTTGCCTGGTAGCGTCTTCGACGTCGCCACTTAGCGTATGGCTTCCTTCTAAAATTGGATGAGCTAAAAGAACTACGTCTTTCGTTATTTCAGTGTCTGCGTCGCGACGCTGGTCTTCTTCAGTTCGGAAGCCATCGTGCGCGCTTTGGGTGCGGTCGATGCCAGAGGCGGGCGTTCCTCGCTGAAGCCAGAGTGACGTCGTCGCGCCGCGCCGGCACGGAGAGGCAGGAGAGCTCGCTCGTCGGCGCTCTCGCCAACAACACCAAGTCGTCGCCTCACGGGCGGACGGACCAACGACGAAATCGTCGTGTGTTGCGTGTGCGATACTTGCGAGTTTGCTGGCGCGCTGCGCTCGCCCGCACCGTGCTCTGTGTGTGCGGGGCCTCCTGCATACGCGCGACGAGCGAAGTGTCTGCAGGAAGGAGTGCAGCCGAAGCAGTACCAGCGCCAGCAAGTCAGCCAGCGGTAGGCGAACGCGGCGGACGGCAGCGCTGAAGCATTCTATCAGCAGCCCCCGACCCACAAACGAGCACGCCGCGTCGTCGTTCAGTGCCTGTTAAGTGCATACAAGTGCGTGTTATCACCGCGGAGCGCAATAAACGACGCGCTAACTGACTGTGTGTTGTTGCTCGAACGGTTGCCGAGCGCACGACCAGACACATAGTGTCATCCGCAGTGCAAACTAATATTTTTGGACTTTAATGCAATTGCAAGCAGAGGAACATCGGAAACCAAACAAAGAGGTATTGATAACGAATCATTTTATTTAAAAAAAGTTGAATTTATTGCGAAATAAGTTCAGAAAAGTGCCATCGACGACTTTTGGCAAGTGTTGGATCACCGCATAGTTTAGCGCCGCGACGCGTTACCGCGCTCGGCGTCCAGAAGCAACAGAAGGTCTAAGCAACATCGCTCTATTTTAAGATGCGTCCTCGCGCCCGTGCGCTTGCTTGCGCCTGTTTTGTTTGGTGTTGTCCGTATTCGTGTCTGCGTGTGTGAGTTCGTACTTCAAAAGTTTTTTCGTCGCTCTGCGCCATATAGATATAGATACGCTGAAATTGCGTGCGTACTTCAAACATCGCGGGCGCGCTTCTTGCGAAAGAGGAACGAATCCCAACACTGATGCAGACCGGACAATCAGGCGCGCGCGATGTTTACATTCACGAAATTTTGCGTGTGCCGCCGTACGCGCCGAAACAAAAACAAAAGCCCGATTTTAACTAACGAACTAACAGACCGGGATGTGGCACGACGATGTCTACGATTTACAATGACTCACTGGTTCATATATTTATAATAACAATGCTCCCTCTCTAACGGCGCGTCGCATCGCGAGTCGACGCTTGATTTGGCGCATGAAAAAACGCGATTAATATGTAAATAGACGCGCGATAAACAAAAAATCAAACTGTTGTGGGAGACATCTACAGAGTGCGGTGTGAACTGCGCGCACCTGGCGGCACGTGCCGTTTGATGTACATTTGTCACGAATGTGATTTTTTTTAAATTATCGCCACGCAAGGACGCCAGGCGTAATATTCAAATACTCAAATGCAATTACACTTGGTGCACATCTTCAAGGCAATGTATACCATACCTAACATACGTATGCCAAGCGAAGGCGAAGATTGCGATCGGTTTTACCTTTGTGATTGTACGCAGACGTCATCTTTGCTTTACGGACACTTGGAGGACTTTTTCTTGCGTCCAAGAAACGTAACCGCAAACTATGTAGAGTTACGGCACGACTTTTTTGAAATCCGTGTCAGTCGTACGCTTCGTACGCGCGCTCTTTTTATATTTTTTCGTCGTTGTTGTATCATCATTCACGTGGATGTGTGTGGCGCGCGGATCGAGCGCGACGTGCATGTGTGCGCCGCTTGACCTTCGACTTTGTCGATGTATTTATGTTATGTAAACGATTAACTGCATCCTAAGGTCATCTAGTTAAAAGTATCCAAGCAGGCGAGTCGTGCGAACGTACAAAAACGCATCACAAGCAACAAACGAATGGAACTAAGAAGCGCTAGAACTTCTTCTTGTCACTTGACCAAGGTTGTTTGTTTGCGAATTACAATTTGCGAATGCAAAGACAGAAGGCGCGATGCGGAAATTATAGTCGGTGGAACAGGGGGGTGGTATTGGATCAGGAACTGGACCGCAATAATAAGATAAGAAGCGCTTGTTTTGTAGAGAACGCGAGGCGAGACACGAGCGAGAGTGATATACGTTTTTAGTCATGAATGAGCGATTTGATGTGTTGCGTACGGCGCGCCGGTTTTACAACGAATCCCGTTAAATTACGGGTTTTCACTCTCGACGGAATCCCGTTTCGTCTCGCCCGAGCTCGAAAACCAGCTGAAGAGTAGAACAGGCAAGCACGCGGCCCAATCGGTTCTTTTGTGTTGTATCGCACGGCAGCAGCCTGTCTGCTAACCACGTGCACGTGCGTGAATGCCGGCGCCCGTTCTGCTTCCTCGTTTTGTTTCACTGTGTCAATGTTACACTTTTGTTTTCAATATTACACTTTAATGTTGTTTTTCCGTGTTTATCAACGGATGCAACAAATTAGATTGCAAATGCAAATAATTCTTTACCATTTTAAAGTTAAGTTACATGTTTAGAGTTACATGTGTTATATCATCAGTTTGAATCGAACTGAATCGTATTGTACGGAATTTTAAATATTCTCTACGTTTATTTCCAAGGTACGAGTACATACAATTCCAAACGTTCCTTGCACATTTTTACCGAATACTCGAAGCTTTGTTTGTCTTTTCAACGCACATAAGAATAGTTTAACTCATAATTTTGTTATCATTACCCAATTATTGTAAAGTAACGGGCAAAGTCGTTTATTTATTTTTCATAAAATTTTATACATGGCGCGCGTGCAAATTAAACTTTTACTTAAATTATAAAGAAAATTGTGAAATTTGTTGATTTGGTTGCCTATAATGTACAGTAGTCCATCTGTCAAAATTACCCAAAATGCAATTGTTTTGCTGTTGCATCTTGGGCGATGTCTTTCATCATTTTTTGCTTGTGTGTTGTGTTTTCTTAAGTGAATTGTTAAGAAAATGGCGACCTCTAGATAAAACTTGATTGTTAGGTTGTGCACGTCAAAATACAAATAATTATCGCATTGCTTCGTGTCGCTGATTGCACAAAACATTAAACTTGAAAAGACCGCCGAACAAATAGAAAAGCCAAGCCATATTGTGGAATGGTGGAAGTAAGCAAAATAATTCAACACACAACACACGCACACTAATAACTCAGTAATTGTTTACGTCCATTTGCAAACGCATGAATTTTCTGTTATAACGCGCAGGGTTATGTTGGTCGAAATTGCATTCGCCACTTTGCATAATTTTATTTTTATAGCATGCTCTGAGTGCACAGTCACAGCTCAGCCTGGATTGCACATGCATTTATGGTGCGTGCACAACGGCGCGCATCTTATAAAATTAATCAACAGGTTGGGCGCGACCTTTGCACTCTCGATTCGATCTGTGGTAGCGCCATAAATGCCTGCGCGATCTTCTAACGTCTTTATTTAGTATTGTAACACTAGTGAATTTAGCAATTAGAACCAATGTCAGATTGTCTGCGCCACAAAACGAGATAATCAATAATAAAGTTTGTTTTGTTTTCATACCACAGAAAAAAATTGAAAAACAAAGTGATACAAAGCAAACCATTTGTCTCGACCGACATTGGTTTTTTCGTGTGTTGTGTGCATTGTACGTGTTCTTCTTACGTAATATTCTTTTGTGTGTACTTTGTGCATGTCCTCACGGGCGCGCTTTTTACGAGCGTCGCCGAGTGCAGACTCGAAACTTGTTTTCGCGCACACACGATTATTCGCGATCGCTAATTACTGTTGTTAGTTATCGTTACGTCGCCAATTGTCTCCGAATGCATTTCAACGTCACGAATGTGTGACAACCAAAAAGACGAACCACAGCGACAACGACGACGAGACACGTGCTCACATAGTTATTGCGATGATTATAACATTCTTAAACTCCTTTGGAGGAAAAAATCCTAATATCGCTCCGAATAACTGAAAAAGCGGTCGACATAACACGAAAATATCATAATGATAACGACGAAAGTGCCAAGCATTTGGTTGGTTGGTTGGTTACTACGACGATGTATTTATCATTGAAGTTGAAACATGTTAAAGCATTGACAACCGTGTTTGACAATTAATAAGAAGCGTTTTCAACGCAATTAACTAATTACAGCTAATTTTCTTTGCTTGAGACTGAACTACTTACTGACCCGCTTTGGTTTTGTATTTATTTACATATTTGTACACTGGCATAAAGAAGCGGGCAAGAGGACGTGTTCGTTTGCGTATCGTACGTGATTCAGATGAGTACTTAAAAGAAATACATGGTTATATTGTTTGTAAGAATGGTGTCTAGGCTGGCGCTGTCCTCGCACAGTTTCACTGATAAAGTATTGTGGCAATGACGCAAGCCTTGCCTGCTGCGTTTTGTAAGTAACCGACGATCGTCAATTTGATGAGCGAGCACCACATGAGTTGGCTTTGGATAGTCGCTAGAGAGTAGCGTGAACAGAGAATCAATATCGCGCGCTTGCTCACACTCGCACGACGTTATGGAGATTCTTCGTTTGTTTCTCAACCAAAGCGCCGAATGTTTGGTAGTGGCCGAAAATGAGCCGCGGTCCGCGCGTTATGTAAGAAGTAAGCAGGCAGTGGATGTACCTCCACGCGTTGTTGTTCTCCTGGTAGCTGGCGCACCGAACGCGGTGTCTTCGTCCATCGATTCCAAAACAACAAATAAGAAGAATAAACAAGCAGCCTTAAAGCAACGATGGCTAGACGGTACCTGCGCGCAAAACCAAAACAAGTCGCTGTAACGTCGTGTAACATAGTTTGGAAAACTCGAAGGAACAACAACAACTGAATCTTAAAAGCTTGTTGGTTATTGGTTGTTAACCGATTGGTCCAGGCCGTCAGTCAGTCGTCTGCGCGTTTAGTGTGTTCGTTTGTTAGCAATTGAGTCGATTGTGCAATCGTCTCCTCTATAATTGATTTCACCTTGAGCCAGCGACGAAAAATGCAAGAGACGCGCTTCGAAATTTTTGTTTGTTTCTTAAAATCAACGACTCTTTTTTTTCTTCTTTTTATTCATTGGAGCGTTGGGTTCTTGCGGCATAAGGTTTTGAAACTTCTATGGGTTATGATTTATGTATACAGAGTTATCATGGTAGACAAAAAAATCGATTGCGTTAGAAGACACACAAGACATCTTCGACGTTGAAGGCGATATGGAACCAAAGTGACAAAGTCTCAATAACAACGTCGCACGGAATGGCATCATCGACGTTGGCTGTGCCAGAGCCGCGCGATACTTGTTTGTTTCGTTACGCAACTGTAAGAACTCGCCGCAGTTAAAATGTACATTACTCACAAAGTGTGTACTTCGTACATGTATGATTTTAGTGTAGCGTATCATCGCGCTCGGACCGGACAGTACATAATTTCGCCACGTGCCACAAACATCAAGAGCATGCACATGATTATTACGTCGCTCGGGCGGTGGATGCGCTTGTAAATGTGCGCTTTGATTTTTACTTCAAGTTTGTTGCAAAATTTGATTTTGTTTTGTTCCAAGCCTACTAATTAAAACAAAGCACACCTAGTTTGTACATAAAAACAATGTTATTAAAAAGGCACATAAGATAAAAATAAAACGAGCATTGCTGGTGCCTGTGGTTTAATAATATTTTGGAATACTACGCGATATTTTATACACGATGTGTTTTATAGATGACAAGGCATCAATTTCATAACCGCTATCACGAACACAGAGTGCGCAGCGCGCACGAAAAAAATTCTTATCGCCTTTCCAATAACTTCTTGTAACAGCGCAAACATAAAAAGCCCGTCGGCGATAAGATAATGATGATCCCTTGTTGATTTTTAATCATTTCAAGACCGAAACTACAGCGTTAGTAATGCTGTTTGCTTGACGGCTTGACGTCATTTCATCACTGATTTTAGTCATTTTGGGAGCAGCAGATTCCGATCCCTGGCGGTTTACAAACTCGAGGTTTTGTTATAACCAAGAACACGATTTGAAGCAGATTCGAGGGCTGCTTCAAATCGTGTTCATCGATTTTCCTTCGGCCTATGTTGTGTGCGCTGCGCGGTTTTCTTTCCTTCGTTCGTTTTCTAGATTTCTTCGTCGGTGCGCGCCGCGAAGCCATAGCAAGGACAACGATGTTGCGTCCGAAGCTTGTCCATCCAAACGTTTGTTGCTTATTAGGAAATCGACGCAGGATTAATCCGTCCGTACGTTTGCTTGGTCGCACGCCTCGTTTACGTTGACGGAGTCGACGAAGGAATATTTACGGTTAAAGGAGGTCAAGGGGACCAAAGTCTGTTTATTGTTATAAATATAGCGATACTGCCCGCTCTGCGCGCCTCCTCGTACTGTTAAATATTCTATTAATGTTGCATGCATATGTATGCGAATGCATAACACGATTGTTCGTCATTTCAACCACAGGCGGCTAGGAATTATGTCCGTTTGCTGGACAAGGGTCAGCGGCAACCAGCGATCAGCAGCTAGGTGGTTGCGGCTGTGGATGGGAAAAGTGCGGGTTGGTTTGTACGCCAGCGCAGAGCGGTCAGGCGAAGAACGTCCGTCGCTGGCATCGATTTTCCTTTGCACGCCGTTTCCATCCTACCTTGCGCGTCCTTGCCGGCGTCCTACCGCCGTCTGCTCTCGCCCAGCCGGCTGGCTTGATGATCAAACAACGGAAAGCCGCCTTCTTCGACGCTCGCAGCGAATTGCAAGAATTGCTGTTGTCATGTCAACACATCAAGCCTGCAGTTTTGATGCGCAGCTGTTTAATTGCTAAACGTCAAAAGATGCGTCGTGTACAGCGGCGCGAAGCACGTCGGGCGATTTTTATCTAGCGCTTCATCGCATTTCAAGCTTTGGTTAGTTCGAAGAACAGGTCCTGCAATATGTAATAATAATAATAATAGAGCTACGAACCTCACACGCACGTGTTTTGTGATTGCGTTTCCAACAATCAACAATACTAACATGTTTTGTGTGGTTTGTGTTACAGGTTTGCTGGGGGTAGCATGTCCGTGCCGTCGATGGTGCATCGATCTGGAGACACCCTCGTAGTACGCAGCGTCGTCAGCGGCGACGCTTTATATGGGACCGAGTGCGAACTAAAGGACGACGATAATTTTCTCATCAAACCTGAACCGCTTGACATCGACGTCAAGGATCTGCCAGAGTGTAAGGTTAAGCGTAATTATTCGTGCGCTATCTGCGACTTTTTCACGCAGAACCCACGCAGTTTTCTTTACCATCTCCGCGATGTACACAACGAAAAGGTGAAGATCTACGAGTGTCCGAATTGTCTATACGCATCGAAGCACTTTCAAAAGCTGCTGCGACATACGAAAATGGTGCACGGCGGTTCGGCGGAGGCTTCTACGGCGGCTGCCGAACAACCACGCACCGCGCGTTCGATGGTGGTGACTCGCAAACGATCGATGGAGGAGGATAGCGGCGATGAGTTTGCCGACGCAAAGGACGTCGACGACGACAAGCCGGTGCACAAATGTTCGATGTGCGCGTTCATTGCTAAGTCTGCTGCGCAGCTTGGCAAACACGAACGCGACGAACACATAAAGACGAAATTCTTCAGGTGCACCAAGTGCACGTATGTGACGCATATGAAGGCGCGTTTTACTAAACATGTGAAATACCATTCGATGCCTATGATTAAATGTGACATGTGTGATTTTCGCACGCCGTATAAATGGAATCTAGATCGCCATTGCAAGAACCATAATGGACGCGGTACATTTCGGTGTTCTGCGTGCAATTTCACGGCGGATATTAAACAGAGCCTTACTGTGCATGAGATGAACCATCACGTGCCGCCGGTCGGGCAAGCCGCCGGCCTGGGTGTGGGCCGCAGACGCAACAAGGTCGGCGCTAGTGATTCGACGGCAGCGGAAGATGGTATTCAGGTGAGCTGATGCACTGAAATTGTAATTGCGATCGCGATATGTTGTTAGTCATTCGGACTTTATTCTCTCCTTCCGCGGAAATGACGTAACGCCTGCACTTTTTTGGCACATGCACACATTTCGCAACTTGTTTCAAAGTTGTGTGTGGAAAAAATCAAGCATGCATCGACCTTGACGCGGCGCACAAGTTTTGCAGTTTACCTATGTGTGTTAACCAACAAACAATATGTACATTTTTTTCCTATTGACAATTATAAAGCGAGAAGGAATAAAAGTGCTGCCTTTTCATATCGTCGGCATTTCGCGGCGTGTGCTCACTTCGCGCGGATTGTGCGGATTTTTCTTTCCGGCGCGGAGTGCGCGCGGCGTTGCGTTTCGATGGCGTGTTCTTAATTCTTATTGGGAATTCGTGGAAATATTAAAATTAGTGCTACGTAATGCTGTTTGTCAAGGTTACGTAACGTGATTCAGATTTTCCTTGTGTGCATTGTAGATTTTCGCGATGCGCGCGGCCGCGCAAGCGTGTGTGTGAGAGCGCGCGCGATGCGGTGTTTGTTTTGCGTCGAGATGCGCTTGCGCCACGCTCTGAGCCGTGTGGCGGGCTTAGTTTTTCAGCGGCGCAGGCGGTGCGGAGCGGGGATAGACGTTCTGCAGCTACGTCCTCCTAGTTGCTTGTTTCCACGGCCCCCAATACTCTTCTAGGCGGCGGTGGGGGGAGCAACTAGCTAAGCTCCTCGCGCGTGTGTGTAAGGAGCGCGCCATAGCCGAACGTAGTCCACCGTTGATACTCTTGAAGTTACAGAGGTGAAAACTCTACAGCGGCGCGAGCAGAAACGCGCATTATCAACGGGCGTGCGATAAGGAGATCTGGGCTAGGCGCGACCGATTTATACAATAATCGGCGTGCATGTGTGCGCGCACTCCCAACTCTCACGCAAAGCAAACTATCTCGCGCGCGTACAAAGAAACTTTTGATCGGTTCCAAAGATTGATAAGTTTTTCGTTTGTCATTGATTCTAGGTGCCCGCCGCGGAGCAGGATTACGCCGAACTAGTGCCCCGTAACTCAGCGCAGAAAACGAACGCGTCTGGCAACGTCAAGGTTGCTGGTGCTGCGGTCGCAACGAACAAGAACGGCAAGGCGGAAACGGACTTTGTGCATCCCGACGATATTGTGCATCACTCGAATGGGAAAGTTTACATTAAAAGCAAGTGCCGGTTTTGTACGTTTAAAACAGCTTGGGAAAGCGAGATGGTGCGCCACGAACAGCAAGCGCATTCGGATCTAATGCTTACGCCGCCCAAGAAAAAGGTTATCCGCCCTGTGCCGGGCTTGCTGCCCATCAACGTATCCCCCAAGGAGAAGCGACCTGAAACTTCGGTCATGTCGCAAACTGACATGGATAAGATACTCGCCAGTAGTACTAACAGCGATTTGAAGGACTTTGCAAAACTTTTCGGAGGTGACGACGATCTGTTTTCGAGTGGAAATACAGTACCTTCGTCCCAGCCTTCTTTTTTCGATAAATTTAAGTTGTCTTGTGACACTGAGAGTCTTACCTGTGAGCACTGTGGACACGAAAGCAAGTACCTTACTGAACATACCAGTCACAAGAAAACATGCGGAAAAATTCCTGTTCCTACACATAATATTACGTCCATGCATAAATTGACCAGCACCAGATGTCAGTACTGCCGACAACGTTGTAAATCTTCGAAGGATTTGTTCAATCACCTACAGAGCTGCGAAGAAGCGCAAAAGGCGACCATCAAAGAAGAAGACAATGATGTCAGCGAAACTGAACAATTTTCGGAGAATAACAACGACAAAAAACCACATCCAATGGAAAACAAGGTGTTCATATGGAACAACCCTAACTTGGACGATAACGATAATGATAACGATTCGAACCCTCAGTATGAATCCTTCCCGGATAATCATAACCAAGACCAAGACCAAATGTCTATTGACTTATCCATTCGCGCCCAATCGCCACCAACCAGTGAAAGCAGCAGTAGTCTTACCAACAACAACAACACCTACGAAAAACAACAAAATATCGTATTACCCTACTACCCCCAATCTACACCTACAGTGGCAACACCTACACCTACCACTGACAAAATACCAACCCACGGTAATGATATATCTGTAGCGCAGCACAAACGCGTCTTCAAATGTCCACATTGTACGTTTTGGGCATCGACTGCATCACGTTTCCATGTGCACATCGTCGGCCATCTTAACAAAAAACCGTTTGAGTGCTCACTATGCGCCTACCGCTCCAACTGGCGTTGGGATATAACAAAACACATCAAGCTGAAGTCTGTGCGCGATCCTGCACATGAAGCTGCCAAGGTGCTGATGACTGACGAAACGGGCAGGCGGAACTACACCAAGTACAATAAGTACTTGACCGAGATACCGCTCAAGGGCGGGCAAGAGGAGACCAGTGGCGGCATGGGTACTCGTCCGCGCGACAGGAAGAACGCCGACCGCAACACCGCCTTGCGGCCACCACCACAACTCAAACCAGCCAATGAATATCTCAATAAGGTACCCGCCAACGATAAAAAGAAAACTTCGGGCGACGGCAAGAAGACCTATTGGCAATGCAAGAAATGCAACTTTAGGTGAGTTTTACTTTACTACCTACTCTACCAATTGAATGCACGTCAATAGTTTTGGGTTAAAGATCGCTTAGGGTCAGAGGGTACACGTGTTTAATCAGATTCTACAATCAGTCTTGCACATAACGGGCAGGATCGGACACAATGAGACCTAGATTATTTGAAATTCAATAGGCTGTATAATGTATTATTAATACTTGTGTAGAAAGACATCAAATTTGATTATACATTTTAGTTAGCATTAATTAAAATGAAAAAAAATTCATTGTCATTCGATCACGTCCTTCTTGGAATATATATATATATATATATATATACATACACATTGGAATGTGAATCACATTTCGTTTAATGAATGTGCATGCGCGATTGTTGAAATTATTGCAAAATGTCTAATCTAATCTCTGCATCAAGCCTAATTACTTCGGGACAAACATCCGTAGGTCGTATTTAGTCATCAAAAGCAATTTAAAAACGCACTTATCACTCACTATAGAATGATAGTATGGTTTTTTTTATTGGTAAGTAAGTAACACTGTTACTTGTTAGACAGCCGACAAAAATCTATGGTTAGATATTTCGATAAAAGCCGTAGCGATTTTGATTGCAGTCCGAACGAAGTAAGATATGATGAATGGTGATAACAGTGGGCCCGAAACGGGAATCCGTTATTTAAAGAAATTGAAGCGTTTGCTGGCATCTTATCGATTCGATTAATAAACCAACACAATCCCACACGCTGCTCGTTCTACGTGGCGGATTCAGATTGCATATCACACCGCGGCAGCGAGAGTGACATGGCGGCTATTTGACTAGAGCTCTAGCTAGCTAGGCAATTTACTCACAAGTACTTCAGTTTAACCGACTGAATAAGTCAATAGTCAAAGTACACAATAATCATTAAAAATTACAACACCAATTGACAAACAACTAAGTTCTATCCTTTGTGTACATTTTTCGATTGCGTTTCCTCGCCTTTTGTGTTTTTCGTTGTCATTTCACCTTGCTTGTTGGCGTTTGTGTTGGTTCGTGCGCCTATTGTAGCAAATATCAACAATTCTATGTTGAACGTACTTTTTTAATTAACACTTCTAATCTTTTTTCGTGTATACGTACTTATTACGAACCGAAAAGAACGTGTAATATTTTTCTTTTGGCGATAAGATAAACTGGAACGACTGGAGTGTTGGCGCGCATGTATGTGGTGCGGCTTGTTGTAACTGGTTGTAACAGCGCGCTCGGTTGGTTGTTTGTAACGAATAAATGTTATACTTGCGCTTTGCCGAGTAGTGCTTGGTTTTGGTTGGCTTTGCTTATTTAGTATTGTTCCTTGACGACGCTATAAATAGCTTTATGCCTTACGGAAATTAAGATGAAAAACCAAAAGCATCCAGGCAGCAAGCAGCAGCCGTTTGTTGTGCAACCGATATATTTTTTTTTCATATGAACGCGTGTAATGTATGCTGATAAGCATGCGGAAAGAATGACCAAGCGAAAGAAAAAGATGCAAAGTGCAATTTCGAACGGTTTCTGATTGAGAACAATGCTCAAGTTGTACACTTACCAATTGCTTTTTTATTGTCGACCGATAAGATTGAATATTGTTGAAACTTACCTTACCTTACCATACCTAGAGATTTCGGCCATTTTTGATTTTTATACTTTGCGTTTTAGGGATCTATGCAAGGATAAATGTCTACATCACGTGCGTGGACATGTTCAGGGATGGAGTAACAACGTCGAGGATAGCAAGATGGCACCTGTGACGGAAGCGTTATCGCCCGTCAGTGGATCAACGGTGCGCTGCTGGAGGGGCTCCGAATTGGATTCTGAGGCAAGTTTCGCAGGTGGTGGTGTGTCACGGGGGCAAGCGCCCTTTCGTTGCGGCCACTGCCATCAGGTTTCTAACTGGAAGCATGTCATACAGGTATTACTAACCAAACCAAAGTTGCTTGCTCGCTCGCATATTAACAAAACTAACCGATCAAACGCTCTCTCCAAATGTTGTTTTTCCGTGTGTTGATGACAACAAAACTCGTTGTTTTCTAATGCTTCCTGCTACTTTCTGTGTTCTTGTTATGAAAGTCGAAAGAACCAAAAAACGGTGATTGTTTCCAATTACTTTATGTGTGTACCATTGTTGTGTTGTGTTTTTGTTTATTTTGTTATTTTATATATATGGTAATTTCCCAATGTTTGTTTAACCGAATTTGTTTCCGATTATAGCGCCATTGTCGGTTGAAGCACGCTGGCAATGTAATGGTGGTGACGGGATCTGCATCCAACATCGACGAATCGTTTGAACAGATGGATGTGGTTCAAGATGGAAGTTTAAAGTGCGGGCACTGTCCATTCTCCAGCAATGACGCTGGTCATTATCACATGCACCTTGAAGGACATATCCCACGAGCCAGCGCGACGATTAAATGTCCTTGTTGTAATTACTATGTTTCACAAGCAGAAGACTTGCACGAACATTTAAAACTACACGGCGCGACTAAGTTGACAAGTGGCTTTAAAGATGATAAGATGCAATTTGTTAGCGATGGGGAACAGTCGACGAAGCGCTACAAATGTGCGACATGTCCGTACGTGACGAATAGCAAGTCACAATTCACATATCACAAACAATTTCATCAACCCAAAGGTGGCCAGTATAGTTGCTCAGAGTGTAGCTACAATGTGAGCAAACGCCATTTGCTTCACCAGCACATGAAGGTGCACGGCATCACGATCTCAGCTCAAAAGCAAAATGGTGAAGTTTTAGATTTAGAGGAAATTATTGACGAGATGGAGGAAGTGCCTGCGCCACCGTTTGATTGGCAGAATTTACCTGAAATACCATTGGTTTGGGTGTCTAAGAATGGTAAGTTTTCGAAGATGTACCGATGCCGATATTGTCCCCACGTTAATTTGCGCAAGGTAAATATTCTTGAGCATGAGAAAATGCACGGCAGTAGAGATCGTAATGCGCGCTGCGGCGAGAGTGAACATCGCTGTCCGGAGTGCAATTACGTTTGTAACAATGCGGGCGTGCTTTCGTCGCACAATAAAGTTCATCAGGGTTTGTACGGAGAAGTGCACGGGCTTGTCGATACAACAAAGTCTGACGAGGAGCAAATACGTGAATTGGGTGTAGGGCCGATGAGTTTGGTTTCCGTTAAAATGGAGGACGAAAGCGATTTCGAAACTGTCGAACGCGAAATGTTGTTTTTCTGCGATAAATGTCCGGCGCGTTTTCTTAAAAAGAATGAACATGCCATTCACGCTACTTTCCATGGTGCTGGTTTGCAGAATCGTTGTGAAAATTGCACATACTCGTCACAACAGAAAGCTTACTTGCAAGGGCACAACAAAGTTCACACTACAGATTATCAAGAACGGACTAAAACTCTGATTGAGACTAATTTGATTAGTGCGGAAAATCCACAACCTAGTATTGTATTTTCTGATCATGCTTGGATTGTTGAGGATACTAGTTCGGATGAGGAACAAGAGCAAGAAAATGGGTATGTTTATAGACGAATGAACGTACCTTTGAGTGGTACAGATTTGTTCCTACAAAAGTCTGAAGCCGAGGCCAATGAAGGATATTCTGGCTCCATGACGCGAATTTGTAAAGTAAAGGAGAAGCGTTACAAGTGCCTGAAATGTCCGAGCGCGTTTGAAAAGCGTGAACAGTACAAGTTACATATGGGTTTGCATGGATCTAATCAACAGTATTCGTGCGCTTTCTGCGATTATGCTGTTTCCAATCAAGCTAATTTATTGCAACATGAAAAGAAACATAAACTGATTAAAACTGAAGACGATGTAAGTATTAATTTTATTTTAAGGTTAGAACTGTGTAGATAACTACAATTGACAAGAAATCTTTGCTTTAGTAATTATTTTAGTTAATTAATTGTTGTGTTTATTGTTTAAAGGCTGAAATTGACGCTTCGTCTTCACCACCAGGGAGAGACACTGATGCAAAGAAACCGTATTGGTGCTCAATGTGTCCTTACATGAACACACGCAGGGATGCGGTGGACAATCATCAAAAGCGTCACATTAAACTTTCCGGTATGGAAAGCCAGTACACGTGCACTGATTGTGATTACTCTGTACAGCATATGCACGTTTTGCGGGACCACATGAAACTACATTTTCTACCCAACAAAATGCACTTGCCAGACGCTTACATGGCGCAGGACGTGACTGAATTCAAGATCAAAGTCGAGGATAATGGCGATCATGCCAAGTATCAGTTCATCGATGATGGTGACGAATCGTCGCAGTTGAACAATAACGAAGGGGAAAAACTATATGTCAATACGCAAACGGGCGAGATCGACGGGTCCGCAAGGCACTCCGAAATGGATACTAGTTAATTTGCTTACAATTTGTTTGTTTATTATTTTATTATTATTTTCATAAATTTTAATTTATATGCGCATGATGAGTAGAGTACAAAGAGTTACAAAGAATTTGGGGAAGAAGTACTAAGCTGTAAGCTATCGGTAGGGACATATTAAATAATATTAATGGTGCCGGCACCAAAAATCGGACTTAATTACCATTTTATAAATAATTATTTACCTATTAGATATTAATCTTATTCTAAACAGTTTATATATGCAATCAAGCGCCTAACACTACTACGGGTTAAATAAGTAGTCACATTATTATTAATCTAATCAGTCAACAAGTCAACATATGACTAGTATTTTTTTGTTCTTAATATCGTTTAATTTAACCAAGCAAAACAATAACTAATGATAAATACAACACAGTTGAGAATGGTTTAGTCAAAATGTCTAGTGATACTAAATTAGTGATTTACATTGTGTAAAGATATCTTAATGCGAAAGATAAATGTTATATATTTTCTATATAACGAAATATTACCTAGTGTAGGAAGCAAAAGATTCACAAACGAATCCACATTTCAACACGGAACGCGCCTTTGAAATTTATACCTTTTTGACAATGAGTGACTCGCACGATTTTTCGAAAAACCTTTATCAATCCTTAACTCTACAATGGAATGGAATGCGGAGAAAACTTTTTCATATGCTTTGCACGGTTTAATGTAAAACCAAGTCATTATATGCATTAGCAGGGAACGCAACTTGCGCCCAACAGTTCTTTTGTTTCATTTGTTAAATATTTTCGTTTTCTTTTTTATAATTATTTTCAATCGATCAGTGTGTGGGATTACTTAGTTTTATGCCAAAGCATTTATGCCAAAATACGCCATAAAATAGTTTAATATAATATATTTGTTGAATAAAATTGATTAATAAAACAAAAATTTTAAGGCATAACTTATTATAATACTTTGCTAACTAACTAGCAGAGTGCTTTTTTTGGGTTGTGTCAATTTGTTGTCCGTTCAAATTGACAAAGAATCATCCCCTATTCATTTACAAATAACTCCATGGGAAAATTACTCATAATTCCTATCTGTGTTATTCTTTCTCTAATTCTAATTTTTTTATGTGATGTGTTATAACCAACTTCAATTTTTATTTTAAAACATTCCTGTAGTGTTTTACTTAAGTCCTCAAAGAAAATTACGAACTTGTTGGTTTTTCTTTACGTTTTTTCTTTTTTAATTAAAATTTACTTCTGGAGTATATGTATTCTTAATGTATCTATTTATTCATAGGTACATAGTGTATTAATTTGTGTCAAACGGTATGTATTTATTTATTGTTTGTTTTAGTTAAAACTACCCTTTTACATGATTAGTCTTTATAATTTTCAGATGTTGGTACCTTGGTAATGTTTCTTTTAGTGTCAATAGTAGGTAGCTAAATGATATAAGGTAAACCTGAGGTAAACTGCGCCTTTGAAATGGCTTTTGAATACCAACGTCCAAGGGTAATTAATAGTCTATGGGTAATTATATAGAAAAATAAAACACTTGTTTATTATTTTATAGTGTACATGTACGCAAGGTTGCATACAATAAGCACTCCACCTTTAGTGAACTCAGTGAACTTTAGTAACATCAAGTAACATATA
>JARJDS010037605.1:0-33394 GCA_030264155.1 Atheta pasadenae | reverse complement strand
TGTTGAATGCAACTGACTGCGATAGAAACAGTTGTTTGGTGGTTCTCACTCGCACTCGCAACTGTTATTCATTTGTTCAAACTGTTGTTGATTTCTAACGTAAGTTGAATTCAAACATTTCAGCTGAAACATTGTAAGTTACAATTTGTAACCCGTTGGCGATCTAAACTTGGTATAATCTCTTGATTGATACAAAATCTGACGGGTCTTTAAGTAAATATTAAAGTATTAAAACTTTACATACACATTATTGTTAGTGAATGATTATAATTGTGAATATTTGCGATGTAATGCATCGCATAAAATCTCATAAAATGCATGAGGGGCGGATTGCACGTTTTGCACATTCGGTGCGGATGTTTTGGCACGCGTTGCGAAAAACAATCGTAACTCATCCGAAAGTCAACCGAGAATTCAATAACAATCGGAGGCGTCACTGCACTGCTTGCCCTCTTTTGTCGGGTAGTGTAAAATGCTCATTACTCAAACAAGTTATGCAACCCAATTTACAATATTTCAGAAATTACTATTCTATTATTAATAGAAAAGTAACACATAAAAATATCAAGTTTTGACGAAGTTTTATTTAAATCAATAATATAATTTAAAATAAAAATAATTATCTGTGATAAATTAATTATTTATTTGGATTACATGACTCTACGACGTTTATAATTGTCGTTAAAATTGAACACAGACGTTTATATCGTAAATGGCTTTTATTATTTTATGACTTTTGAGGTTAGAAATATTTTCACACTTCTAAGCTTTAAGGACTTATACTCCCGACTCCCGGAAGCTTCCAGAGCACTTAATTACTCTCATTCTCTCGTGTCTTTCACCATCCTGCTTTCTTAACCAAATATAACTTCGGAACTATAAAATAGTTTACTCAAACCACGCCTCCAAAAGATCCGCAACTACATAACCACTAAGCTGATTGCAATGCTGCAACCAATAATACACTTTGCTTTCTGTTGCGTTAGACTTCCATGCGAGCTACTTGCGTTGTGTCTGCCAGTATAGTAAACGAGCGCATTTAATATAACTATATTGCGTTCTTAATTACGATTTAATTAAAGTCGTTACGTCTCCGCCTCGTAACGGCGCAATAAAACAAGTAAAACAAGTGAAGTGAAGTAAGAGAGTAGGAGCAAGAAAGCCGAAAGCTCCACTTACAAAGCTCACCAATAAGCAGTAAGTGTAAGGCAATGTGAGGATAGTATGTAGTGCGAGCTAGTGAGTGTCAAAATGAAGGCAACCCAATACACAAATTAACAAAAGCAAAGCAAAATAGCATAAAAACAAACAGGAAAAAAAATAAAAAGAGTTAAAGAGTTAAACCGTTGAAAAAGGCTATAAGTTGCTAATGTGCTTTTATTTAAGCTTTTTAATTACCATTTTACGTAGCTGTTTTTGTGATCTTTCATTTTGTTTTTTCTGTTTGTTGGTTATGTAAAGCACTTTTAATTTAGTTTAAGTACTCTAAGTCGGAGGGACTATACAGATTGGGGTAGTTGGTAGTTATTTTATCATTAAGTGAATAAATTGTTAAGTTTAAGGGAAAAATACCCATACAGGGTGTAAAAAATTAAAAAAAAATTATAAAAAAATTAGTTTTTTTGAAAATATGACTCACCTTGTATTATAATTCAACCACAATTTTATTTTAGTTAATGCACAAAATTACCAATGTAATGCTAAAACCATTAACGTTCTCTCTTTCTCCCTTCTCGGTTTATTTGTGTTTTTTTCAGTAGTTTTGTTTTTACGCTTCAATTTTCTTTGAGTATTTTTATTTTTATTTACAACGCTCACTCATTTTCTGCGTTTTTTGTGAAGTTGTGAAAACCGGATGGAACGATGGAACGATGGAACGCAAAAGCGGGAAAATGGCAGTTGTTCTCCCTTTTTTTGTGGCCATTTTTTCCAGGCCAGTGTTGGCCACATCACATGATATAGACAAGCACGAGCGCAAGTGAAGAAAAACCAAAGCCATTTATCATTCCATCTCAAAGCTTACACGGACCTCGCAGTGCTAACACAACACTATAGAAATCGTGTAAACCCAAGATAAATTACCGTACATTACTTTCTTTAACTTTAATGCAGTTGCAGATAATAGAGATGCAAGAAAAATAACAATGGAAATAAGTACATTTGCTTGAGACACAAAAATTGTCAAGTGGCGACATCTGTGATAAAAGAGACTGTGGTGATTGAATTAAAATATAATAGATATATATTTATTTGGAAGTAAATTACTTCCAAAGAGGTTTATTATTAGATTTATTTCTGGGATTAGTTAATTTAGAAAATCATCAACTAATTTCCTAATTTTCTTCTCGACGTGAAGTAAATGTCGGCTTCCCGTCGTGCAAACAACTCAAAGTGTAGTGGGTTGTGCGTCCCGTGATGAAAATAATGAACATTCTGGTAGACTAGCCATTCGTGTTATCTCTGACTCAACATCCCCCCATTAGCATCATTAATTTTTCTTATTATTTTATCATAATATTACTTAAAATTTTATTTATTGTTTAAAACAATAGAGTATTTTGAATTGTAGTATTCCGTAATTTTGATTCGTTTCTAGTATAAATTGTTTGCGTTGTTTAAATTAAGTTTCTCCAAACATACAGTGTGTTTGTGTTGGCTTGTGTTAGTCAGTGTTTTGTTTCTGGTGCCATCACGCGCCATTACGCTACGCTGGGCGTTGTTACACGCCCCATAAACAACTAATTAGATAACGAAATTTGCGAAACGCATGCTACCCTCTACACCGCCGTGGTGCGTGCGTGCTCGTCGATTAGGACGACGACAACGATGAGTGGAACTGGTAGAGGAAGGAAATGGTAAGGGGTGAAAGGATATCTCTCCACTCTCTGATGTGTGTTAAATTGTGCTCTTGGATAGCTCACAGTGAGCATATAGTGCTCATGTTCTCATGTTTCCGCCACATGGCGCACATGATGATAATAGCACGATAAGAACTCGAATAACACGCACAATAGAAACAGTAAGACAAATGACGACATTAATGACGTTTACCACATTAAAGACATAAATAATACCACAACTTAACAATTTAATATTATTTAACGTTTGTTTGGTTTATAACTTGAGAAGATTTTGTTTTAAAAAAATAAAAAAATAAACAACTGCTAATATGGTTGCATACATAGTGGCAAATACAAATGACATGTTCTTGTTGGAATTATTCAACACAGGATGATAGAATGTTATTCATGTTATTCAAATTATTCACTAACGTATTGCCCTATTACCGGGTTTCTTGTTGAGTTTGCTAACACAAACACATTTACGTTGCCAATGAGAAATTATATATAAACATGAGCGAATGAGGTTATGTTAGTTATGTAGTATAATGTCATCATACATGTGGTCATGGAATGCCTTCGGGTCTATATTAATGCACAGAATAGGCAACCAAATATACAAACTTGTGTTTATTCGCACAAATGTAGGTTATGTTAATTACCAATGACATAGCAGTGTAACACAGATGAGTCATACACCAGTATATTTGAAAGCACGTGGGAATAACACGTGTGAAATTTTAATCAGTGTCACAAGCTTCGTTACTGTCATCTCCTCATCGCTACCGAATAAACTCCATCTCTCTAATTTCTTAATGTAGGCACCCTAATTTACAATTTTTTTTGATAATATTTCTTAGAATTGTTTCTAGTTTATTTGATTTATAAACATACTAAACTAAAACTTATTCAGAATGTAACATTGTGGAGTTCTGTCAAGATTGAATTATTACTAACCGTTAGGTAAGCTATTTTGAAAGATTTGTGTAAAATGCTTGCCTCTGCTGGTTGGGTTGCCTAAACAACGCCATAAATATCCGACACGCTTTCGAATACACACGTGTGTACACGTGTCGTTCATGAACAGGATTCGGTTAGTCGTGTGTGCTTTAGAGTCCTGTCCTGTTGTCGTGCGTCTCGCTAAATTTCAAATACCCCAACATGCGTTACGTTCCTCTAACGTTGTCAATGACATCGAATCCATTTGTCTTGCAAGCGTGTCGCAAACATGGGCGAAAAAGTCGAACCCAATGATTCGAACAGAAAATGGCGACAACGAGCACAGATGAAAACAAAGCGTAATCGATAAAGTATTAGTATCTAAAGAGTCTAAAGACTATGCTGCTTAATGGGTTGACTAAAATTTATTGTACAATTTTATTTTTAATTTATAAATTCCCAAAAAAGTTTGTTGTTTTAATTTTTATAGTCAATATGTCAGTGTCATTGTTAAATGATTGATTTATGAATGTCATATTAATGTATTCTAAAGTATTCTAAATAATCCGTGCCATGATTTGACACAAATAAAATAACGGGAAGTTGAGGGAAAAGTTTTAGCTGGAAAAAGGTCAAAGGAAAATGGAAAAAGTGGGAGATAGATGCAAAGACTGATTTAATCGTGGGCCACGCAGAGTTCTTGAAGGATAAAGATTTGATTGATAGGATCATCATCAATTTAATATTTTTGTATTTAATCATTAAATTATTTATTTATAGAACAATCTTTCTAGTATAGAGTTTACATGATTATCTATAAATTTGTTCTTCTATAAAGTGATTTTTTATTGGTATATTTATTTTTATTAAAGAGTTTCTTCAAAGAATTCCAATTTTAAAAACTTCTTCAACTTTTTATCAGTATCCATTGAATAAATTTGTTCTTTAATGTTATATTATTAAATAAATAAATAAATAAATATTGAATATTTTAATTAATTAGTCCTTTGACAACGCTTTATCATATTACTTGTTAAATATAGTGACATTAAATTATGTTAGGCGAATGTTTCAAACATAAATAACAAACATGATGCATCACTATTGGTATATAGGCATATAAAATGGCTGACACGTAATGCAGGAGATTCGTGTGCGAAGGAAGCTGTGTGAAGCCGGAGGGAACGTAAACGAAGGTATGAAAGAATAGTCCATAGGGAACTACACGCGTAAGACGCCCGAAATGGCAGTTCTATCAATTTAAATCTCAAGGGAGGTGAGTTTTGCTAGGGTTTTCTTCGTGCCTCTAAAGTGTGATTTGACATTGATAACATAACAGATAACACAAACATCAGCTCTCACCATTCCAAGACTAATACTTTGGTACTAGAAAATACTTTTTAGAATTTTAAAATTTTGATAAATTTATTAAAAGAATTATTGGCTTATTAATACGTTTATTGAATCATAAAATTATCAAATGACAAGGTATACCAAAAATTGATTATATCATGTGTGAGTCTTTGTTTTCATAAATTTTGTTTCGTCTGTTTTTTCTTAATATCGTTCTTGGGGTTGTGAAGATTTGTTCGGGATTTGCTCCAAACGTCAAGTATGGATTTCAGGATTACATTTTTTTTCGGTAAGAAGATTTTTTCGTCTTCAACCACTGATATTCCATTGTTTCATTTCCACGTATATGAAACGTGCAAGCAGTAAAACAAATAAACGAACTAAGAAATGTCGATCGTAAAAATCATCACAAAAAATTGCTGATGTTAACCTCGCTTTACCCAAAAGCCAGAAAAAGAAATATAGAAACATTTTCCCCACTCTGGTGTCTGTGTCATCCTTTGGGAAATTTTGCCGAATAGTTTTAACTTTTTTACTTTCACACAAAATTTCATTTATTTTTTGGTCATATTTTTGTTATAGTTGAAGCCTAAAACTTACAATTTAATTAAAAAATTAAATCATAAAATCTCAGTGTTGCGACCTGGTTGCGACATGACAAACAAAACTGATGATTAAACAAAACTTGAACACCACAATAGCGTCATAATGTCAATTTTTGCCACCAGGTGGCAGTGCAGCTGCGTGGAATAGGTCAAAATAGGAATAATTCAAGCTAATGAATAATTTCATTCGTTAAAATTCGTTTCATTCCACGTTCGCTCTTTCAAACTCGTTTTTGCACTCATCGCCAACATTCCCGCCGCCTCACCCACCCTCACCTTTCCAAACAACAAACACAATCACACTCAGATCACTCTGACACACACTGCTATTATAAATTGTCAAATTTTAGACGAGTGAACTTTTGAACTCATTTCCAAACAGTTTCCAAACTACCAAATGAAACTGACACACAAATAGTATTTTACCGGATAATTTATATTTAAATTTAAAAAAAACACTGTCAAAAACAAACAAAGAAATTGTTAGGTTTTTATGGAATCTATGTAACATGAATTATAATAGCTGGGCTATAGTTTTAGCTGCCTTGGGCTTGGTTCGGGTTTTACCCAGTTTTACCTACTTAATATTGATGTGATCCGTTAAATCCGGAAGCGTCACCATTTTGAATCGGCGCCAAATTCACCGGAATCCAGATTAGAGACCTCGCATCGACGCAAATCGGTGCTAATTCACAAACGAAATTGGACGACACGTAATCGCACCTTAGTCTTCCACCCTTACCTTACCCTTAAAACTAAAACTAAAGGTGATGGTTATGAGGGTAAGTAACATAATCATCACCTTTAATTTTAGCTACAGCACATCAACTTTCAATACTTTTATCTACATTTAAAGTTAACCTTAAAATTTGTAGTCAAATAAAACAACAAAGTGAGGTTATGATTTGAACTTATAGGTTATTTTAGATTTTTTTTCTGAAGATACTTATAACTAAACCGGATGTTTGTTCTACCATCCGAAACTTAATAAGAAGGTTTAATGACATCCTCTTGTTTTCATGCATCCTGTTTGTTTGCTCAAGTCGAACGTCAACATAAAATGGCTACAAACTAACCTAAAACACGTAAAGCAAACCTAATTTACAGAACCACTGAACATATTTGTTACTTCTATAAAATGGTACAAAACACAAAATTTATAATGATGATCAACTCTTAGGTTCGTTTTGTTTTTTGTCATTTGTAGAATATGTTATTGTTTTTGTTTGTTTTTCTATGTACCTATGGCTTAAAATGTTCATTCCTTCTTGGCCATAAAGCAATTTCTTTAACGGTGATACAGGTTTACGATTTACGACACTCGCGAGCAGAAGAAGATTTATATCTTCGACGCAAATCATTATAAATTACAACGAGAAGACGAAAACGCGAAAACGTAAGCGCCTAAGCACGTAAGCAGTAAGCACATCGGGGGCTGATTTTGCCGCGCCCCCAACGGTGAACGCAACGCTGCCTTGCCACTATAAACTTTATTTACGACGCGCGATATTCAGATACACACGTGTATCAAGAGCCAACTTTACTAATACTAAAATAAGTTGAAAAAAATTGTATTACAACTTAAATGTTAACCTCAAAATTGGTATATGACTGGATATAACAAATGATTGTCATTTGTCACTTTTTCACTTTCTAACCTCTTTTCCAAAAACCACACATAACTTTTCTCGTTTACTTTATCGGATATTTTTTTGAATGACAAGTTGCGTTACTTTCGGCTAAGTTTATGGCTTGATGGCCATTCTTAGGATAAAGTCCATGCTGCCAGTGCCAGAGCCGGGGCAAGAGTAGAGATGATACAAGTTGATAGTGACTAATACTCGTCGGACTGGAGGACAAATGGGAAAACTCGTTTGTTATCTGATGGCGTGCTTCACTTACGTCAGAGTAGAGTGGGTTGATGATGCCAGACTCGATGGGAAATTGTTGGCTTATTCGGAAATTTAGCGAAAACATTGAACCACTGCTCTCGGGTACTAATACTTGAGTAGAACAGAAACGGAAGTGGAGGTGACATCCGATGTCATGCAAATAGTTGCAAAAACTTTTGCGATTATTGGGAATAAATGTATGTATTAGTTTCTATTGGTTATGTATAGGCAACTTAGTATACACAAAATCTAGAAAAGAATGTATTTATGGTTACATATTATTCGGGATTATTTGGATCTTGAATAAAATAGTTATTTCTCAAGCTAAGAGGCTCAATGGGAAGGAAAACGTAGGTCTGCTAAGTGATAGGAAGTACGCCAACGACCGCAAAGAACGAATGAAAAACGAGGAGATGACAAGCGTCCGAAAAGATTGAGATTGTCTACTTTCGATCGAACCTTTTAACGTCGACATTGTCGAGAAGGATGATGGCAACTTATACTAACTAAACACACTTTATACTAAGCTCCTCTATTGCTATATACTCTATATAGCATTGACATTTTCTAGAGATATTTAATGATAGATGGCGCTAATGTTTTAACCTTCAATAATTTTTTTTAATTCCCAATTCCCACAATTTGCTTAAATGAATTTTAATTTTACAGTTTTTTATCGAATATCGAATGTTTTTTATCCTGACGAACGGCTAATTGAGTTTTTTATCGAAACGATTGACGTTGGTCGTTGACTCTTTGACTTTGCCCTGCGGCCCAATTTCGCTCCCAACTCACAACTCACAGCGTTTTAAAGCACCACCAAATCGGATTTCGACATTTTACGCTCCCCTCTCGTAATTTGTAACTGCTGCAACCCGCTACAATGTACGAAATGAAGCAAGAGGTTAATCGGTTTGATGAATTAATTTCTATTTGACCTGGCCACCCAGAATTCGTCATTGAAGCATGTTTGAATGTTTTAATGTTTACGTGCTTCGTTCTCGCCGGGAGAAGCGCCCGATTTTGCTAACTCGATTTGATGGGGTGCAAACGTGCGGGCGGATTTAATTCGCGGTCGCACAAATTGATGATGGCAATAGACAATGCTAGTCATGGAATCATAAATCATGATTTTAACGTTGAATATGACATGTAACATTTTTAAAATTCAAAATTAAATTTTTGTGACAGGAGCGATCAAAGAGAGAGAAGAAGAAATTCTTCATATTACTTGCTAACTTCGGATAAGTGACTTCACATTACTTGCAAATTCCCAATTACTTTATTTCACCCATGACGTTTAATTGTGTTCATTGTGTTCAACATTTGTTCGGTTCACAATTACCCTTAGGTCTTAGACGCGAATGGATAAGGCAGGCTGACTGAAGCCAGCAACCAAGTGTAGTTAACCGTAAGGGCGCTTTAACCCGAGTTAAAATATCTGACTTCTCAACTTGCAGACTTCTGCTTCTACTTCTTCTTACGTATGTTCGCAGTTGTGATAACTCACGCGAGATCGCGAGAATTCATTAGCACACAAACCACTTTGATATATAAGTATTTAATGAATTGTGCAAATGATTTGCGAGCTCAACTTCACTCAACTCAAAACTCAAGACATTGAGTTGAGGTTCACGTTGAGTTCAAATGTATAATGTAAAATGTAAAACTTTTCACTTTCAAACAAAATTTCCATGTGAAGATATATATGAAGATATAATGATGACAAGAATTATTTGAACAACCTAACCTAGATTTAATTATTTATTTTTTTAACAGAAAGTTTATTTTATTTATACGTTTTATTTGGTTGTAAACCCAATAAAGCTGTCCGAGTTTTCCCAATTTGACTACTAGTTGTGTGTTGCAACACGCAATACATTTAACAACTCAATGTATTGTTGGTTGCCTAAAATGAATTGCAAATCTCGGGAGAGTCGAGGGAAACGTAGTGAAAACTAACAAAATTTACAATTTCTCAACGCGCCAACGCCGCAAACTCTTACGATTATTCAATCTGCACCCCGGAATAAAGGGTAGATGGATGGGTCTTATGGATAGACTGAGGGACGGATGTTCAAACAAGGATAAACCGCGAAGAATGATGAAGAGCGATGAGACGCTAATGAAATTTAGATTTAAATATTACCAAACTAAAGTTTAAATTATAAAACTTACATAAAGCAATAAATTCATTACAGAAATAATATTTTTAAAAAATGATACTTAACTTCTATATTCCTAACTAAATTTATATTCCATCAAGCTAACATTTCAATTTTTCGTTCTCAACTAAATTGGTATCCTACACCTTTCAAAACACATTTCTCGTTTCATATTTTCCTCTGGCGGAGAATCAATTTATCCTTCTGCAAATTTACTTATTTAGTCATTTCACTCATGCAACGAGCCGTCATCTCCACATCGTGCATTTCATGCACATCATGCGCTTATTCCATGAAATAACGCCATGCACTACGTGCTGATGCTTTCAGTGGGTTCTGGCAGTAGAAAGACGTGGAAGCTCAAATATTACAAGTGAGAAATATGGAAGAAGAAGACGAAGAAGTAAATTGAGTGACGGCGGACGGTTTACCAGTTTGCATCGAGGATCGAGCATCAGTATCGTTTGGAAAGTCTCGACGCATGCCAAGACAACCGAATGACTTGACATCCACCCCCGTCTAGAT
Organism: Atheta pasadenae; assembly: GCA_030264155.1. NCBI lineage: Eukaryota > Metazoa > Arthropoda > Insecta > Coleoptera > Staphylinidae > Atheta > Atheta pasadenae. Next base: position 23,075 of record JARJDS010037605.1, on the reverse strand, counting down.
AAATATACAATAACACACACACATACAATTTTAACTTTATGAAACACATTGGCATAACGATAAAGAAACGATCGAAGAATAACTTTACGATGCATTTCTATGATAATATTCGCAAATAACTACGAAGACATTGTTTGTGTTTGTGTTTGTTCTCAAGGGTGGTTGAGTGGTTGAGCCGCCGATTTGTCTGGTTTCCAAGCTAACGCCCAACTGCATTTTGAGACATGTAACAACTAACAAACAAAATAAAAAAATAAACAAAAATATAGACGTTAAGATGATTGAGGTTTGTGTGCTTTGTTTTTGTTTAATTTTGTTTCATTGTTTCACACAAAGCAACCACAATATAACCTCAAACTTTATAACACAAATCCTGCTTACTTTTTGCGAGTTGAATGAAATATTTCTCAATATTTTACAATCCTTTGAGATTGTAAGCTTGGGAAATCTGAGTAAATTCTCCAGTGAGCTATATTTCAATAAATATCCACAATGAAATGAATATTTTGGATATGGAATCTTAAAATCTTAAACAAAATATTTCTAATCGAAATGATTGAAATGGTTAGATATATACTTTTGAAAAAAAAGAAGGTCCAATGAAAGGTCAAAGCCTAAAAAATGAAGATGAAATATAGATGAGAAAACGTTGAAACGCAATAGATGAGAAAACATCGCCATCTATCATTCATCACCATCGCGCGAGTGAACATTCAGATGTCCGGATGTTCGGTTTACGACTGTTCTGAAGGATGGCAGATTGCAGACATTTATTATTTATTAAAAATGGACCGAATTCCACTACAACAGACGTCACTTTTGACCGATTACCTGCGGAAAGTAATCCGACAAAAACGTATGGATAAGCAAACAAATAATAAAACAAAAATGTTGGAAGTAAATTATTTGAAATATGTCTAAATAATTTGTGTGGTTTGTTAAATTTTGATTACATTTTGTGTCATTTGTAAATCTAATACATCTGGTATAATTCGGTACAATTTGGAAGGACACGTTCGATAATCCTTCATACCTTTCATGCTGCTCACATCCTTCAGAACTGATCCTTTTAGAAGCATGACCGCGTTCATTCTGTCGTGTATCGTTCCGTATCGAGGCTCGTTAACTTGAAACGACGTTATCAGTAAGTACGCGCCCAGCACGAGCCATTCCGGATTTCACGGGAGGATAGATTTGAGGTTATGTGCAGGTACACGCCCGAATTCATTCTTTGCAAGGTTGCCGACATTTCGAGTTATGACATTCACATTCAAATTTCATTTGAAGGACAATCTTATCTGGAACATTGATACTCATGATCAAGGATTGTAATAAACAGAGTACAAAGACAACACGTCAATGAAGCGTTTAATTCCGGATCATCGCTACAAACATTCGTAGTGTTTCTTGTGACAAAATGGCCGATTTTGTACGCCATCTTGATGTCAAGCTCATAAACGTGCTCGCAATTTATAGATAAAGTACAAACACACAGTTTTTATTGTAATTTTAAGCTATATAGATAACTAGATTATATAATACGCATTCAAAGTATATTTGGTTGCATACATTCACACACAAATGGCGTATTGATATGTTGGTTTTCGAGGTTACTTACGTACAGACCGTAAATAGGTGTATTGTACTAGATTTTGGAAATTTACGAACGGAATGCGGACGTAGACGCGGCAAGAAACCGGATGCGACTTGGGCGAAGTACGGAAGTTCGTAAGAACTGAACCGTGTGCACTGTACGCGGTTGTGGATGAGACTTGCAGGTTTTGGGAAGAGGGCGAAATGATTTGTCGTGAAAGCGGCGAGCGTCCACATCCGTTTGTCTTCTTATTGCCTTCCTCTGCCGCCTCGAGTGCAGAGTGCCTAGAGGGCGCATAAAGTGTCGGGAATCATGGCACACGAGAAGCACAAAGATCACGAGATGGTTTTTTTTATTACTTGGTATCTTTTGGAGATAAAATTTTTAGAAAAAATTATACAAAAAAATTAAATGGGGTTGGTTAAAACTTTATTAAGTTTATATGGAGGTTATTTTAAAAACAATCAAAGAAAACTTTGGAGTTTTAACAGATTTTATTACAGTTCTTTTGTTTTATAGAACAATTTATGGTTGGTTGTTTCATAAATTCTTTTACGTGTCCACCCACGTACTTTTGCACTCAAGTGGGTATTATTTTATAAATGGTGATGGCTGATGGTTTCTAACTTTTTACTTTACTTTACTTTATATAGTAAGTTATCCTCCTTTGAAGGCCAATTATTAGAATCGTAATTACTTAGTCATGTGATGACAAGTTTTTAGTAAAAATATTGATAGTGTTCTTAAGAAGGCCGGTTAATCCTTATAAGACCAAGCAATACGATTTGTTTTAAGGGAAAACTTTAATTCTGATGTTAAAATTTAAGTTTGGTAAAAGCAAAAACCTCGAAAAATAAGCAAAGGGTAATAAATTCACCCTGCGTCCACCGGTCATCACCATTAGACTTCACTTTCAGATCTGCAACAAGAAAACCAACAAAAAACCCGGCACTATTGCTTTGGGTGCAGTTGAGTGAACGAAACTCATACGCGGATAAAAACAACATGGCGGATTACGTATACGTCGTATCACAACTTAAAATGGATACCGTCGTCAGCACCACCGTAGTCCGGGTAAAAAGGGGTCAATTTGGTCAAGCTGATTAAGCTGACCTCGCGTCCAACCTAAACAAGAAAAATAATGAACAAACTAAAAGGAAAACAGAACAAACGAAGACAAAAACAATAAAAATAATATTTTATAGGAAGTTTTATTCGTTAAGTTAAATTAATGCTCTTATAGTTTATCAACAGATTTATCGCTTTTTGTTGGTTTTACACTTTAGTCACTAGTGTTCAGCGTAATATAAGGGAAAGTTACACGAAACTTTTTAGGTTATGTGGTTATGTTGGGTGGCAAGTTTTTGTGTTCGATATAACAAAAACAAACAAACAAAACAAGGTGTTAATTTATGTTATGAGTGTGGGTGAGACCCTTTTACTTCACACACTATTTATGCTTATTTGTTATGACACTTGTGAGTTTGTTGGCGGTTGTATGTTGCGTGTTCCTAAAATTAATAATGTACATTAACGCCAGGCGCATTAGTGTCCGCCAGAGTATAGATTATGTAATATTGTTGAGAATAGAAGAAAGGTTGGGTGCATTAAGTACCCAAGGTTCGATATATTGCAAAGTTTGTTCGACTAGAATATTAATTTGGTTGTCAATAATTATTGAAACATTATTTTATGCCTCCACTACAAAGTTAAACAACTAAAACCTTATTTTGCTGTTGAACATTAACTGTTGCTTTAATAGTTTTGAACTTTGCCGACATCGCCTCAACTGGTTTTGACATGTTTGAACTAGAGTTACAGTTTTTAATAGGAGTTATAATAACAAGACACAATTACTAGAGAAATGTTGCTTTTAATTACAATTAACACCAGAGTAGCACGTTTTGTAAAGGTTTACTGATATCATCCGAAAGAGATATGAAAATATTGATATAGCCTGGATCTCACCTCTGTCCAAATGTAATTAATATTAAAGATTAGTTCTATCTTTATCTCTCTGCTTTTATTTGTCTCTCGCTTCTATCATCTCCTTCTTTTTTCTTACTTTATATATATTTTTTCTTTGTACTTATCTTTCTTTTCTTGCACTTCTCCCCATTCGTCCCCATCTCTCTGTTTTCCTTTCTGTACATTTTCCACCTTTTCTACCATATCTTTTTTCTCTTTTACTTATAAGTGTAATAGTTTTTGTTTTTCATTTTCTTTGTTTTTCTGTAAATGGTAAAAACTGCAAAGTCATGAAAACGCCCGAGTGCAATTTAACGAAACCTCTAAAATGGGGTAATCGTAGTGTGCAATATCCAACAGGAAATTGATTTTCACACTACTCGTATTACCAGTTTCCAAATAGAACCATTAAACTTCAACATCGCCTAAAAAAGAAACTGAAAGAAAACTAAAAACATTAAATACTTTAAAACAGATTCATTTAAAAGTTTTGCTTATGAAGAAATTTAAAAAAAAATTAGTAAATTAATAAAGTGACGCCACCTACAAATGAGTTTTCCAAGTATTTTGTAGTATTTTTATTGGCTGCTCTAAAATAACAAAAAAGATTCGACAGTAACGCCCAAAGTTTTAGAAGCTTTTGGAAACAAAATCTACCCGAAACAATTGATTGTCGCTATTTATAAGGCTCACAAGTTCACATACTCACACACACACAACACATACTTTATATATGAATTCCTTTAGCGAGAAAACGAAACAAAAACAAAAGCGAAAGCAAGCTAAAGTAGCGAGGTAATAGGCAACCAAGTAACCATCTACATTTATCACAGATCGCAAAATCCTAGTAAAGTAAAACTAAAACCAAATAAATAAACGCAAAGGTACGTTAAACGTTGTGGATCTACAAATATATTGAACCAATTTAGTATGTCGCAAAATTTTTTCAATAAAATGTTTATTTGTTTTAAAACACAAGCTTCAACACCAAAATTGATGTGTGAATGTATGCGTTTATTCATTGTTTGATAATTTGGCATATCTAGTTAGTCATTTGTCAATTCATCCAAAATGTTGTAATTTATAGCTTATAAATGTAAGCTAAACACGTGCAGTCCACTGATGCATGTTGTAATTTGTGATTGATCCGTTCGACGTCCATCAATTGTTATTAGTTTTGTTTTTGTTTCTCTCTTTACTCGCTGCCATTTGTATTTCATTTACTGAATATTCCAGTGCGCATCAATCGCAGGATAATTACATTGTAGGCCCGCGTACGTGTGCTCACCACACACCAATGTCAGTTAAACAGCCAAACAAAAGTTAGGTTAATGCCGACCACATCGAGATAACTTTCGCGCGTGTAGCATTGGGGGGTGAAACTAGTCCGCACAACTTCCCCACAACGTGTTTTGTGCTAATGGACGAAACTCGCTTGGTTATATATTGTACAGTAAAGTAAAACGTCCGAAACCCCAACAACTATCACATTTGATTTTGTTACACGTTCTAGGTTATGTCTATGTCATTGTTGGTATTGCAGCGAACTAAAGGTCAGCCATTTTTATTAATGTGTGTTTCATGTAAGTGAGGTTAGGTGTGAATGTGCACACAGTGTATGCGTTAGTCATTAACGCACGGCACAACAATGCGGTTTGCCAAACATTTAATTCGCCACCCTAATATTAGGGTTGCGCGTTGCGCATTGCTGGTTACGAGCTAGTCCTTCGATGGTGTGTGATTAATGTGTTACTGTACTATTGGTAACGATGGTAATTGTAACACGTGCGTGTTTGTTGTGAATTGAGTTGCCTAACGTTAAAATAATTACGTGACCTATTTTTAATTGTTTTAAAAATAAGTTTTATAAATTATTAAATGGAAATTGAACAAATACAGGTAATTTTGTAGTATGTGGTGAACAAAAGCTGCTAATAGAAGGAATAATTAAAATTAACGAGCTTTCTTTCCGACGCTGTAGTCGGAAACGACCAGTTTGAATAACTAGAGGGTTGTTATACGTTTTGGTTGGGTATTCTGTTCGTTTTCTGGTGTGGGGGCGGTGTGGATGCTTGATTTTCTTCCCTCGGTGAACACACTAATGAAATGAAACACTAATTACGGAAAATTACTAGAGATTTGCTACTTTACCTCCAACGCCGACCGACATAACCTCAATACGCGGCTGCTAGTGAAAGTAATTTACAACCCAAACGTCAAATTTGAATCTCAAACTTTTCCTACACAAATATAGATGGCGTTGTTTGTTATTTTGTGTTTCTGCCTCGTCAAAGTATGATGAAGTTTAAACTTTCCGTGTATACAAGATTCTCAACTCTTGCTTATATCCAACACAATTACAACCCCAACAAATCAAAACCTAATACAAAATAAAAATAAAATTGAAGAACAAAAGAACACAAAAAAATTACGGGCTAAAAGAGCGTTTAAAGCAACCAAAAAAAATATACAACGTAACAAAGTTTTGACAACTTTTTACAACCCTTTGGGGGTTGGCAAGTCTCAACCTGCTACTCAGCTACTGCAAAGCCTTCAACTCTTTCCTAACCTAACTTTCAACTTCAAACCTTAACGTCCAAAGATTCAACGAGTTATTTTACTTATTCTACTTTTTTTGTTGGGGCTTTCATGATTTTAAGAATACCGGTTCAAAGCAATTTCCAATTTGGTCTGAAAACTTTTACATTTACATTTTTGTCTCGAAGATAATATACAGTATGTTTTGTGGGGAATAATAAGAGTTTAAAATAATTACATTTTTTTGGTTGGGATGAAAGAAAAATGATGAAAAAAGTCATTTTATGCAAAGGATAAACGTTAAATCACGAAATTGAATTTAAACTTTAGTCTTTTAGTCTTGGGATTTTGCGTTCTTGGTGAGTTTAGAGGATTTTAGGATGGAAAACTATCAAGTGCTGCATTCAACTCTTTGCTTTGCTTTATTAAAAGTAAGGACGAATTCTTATAAAACAAGGAGAAGAACAAAGGATTTTTATGAAGAAAAGTTTAGACATTTCGATTAACTTTTTCTGGTATTTTGTAAATTTATATTATAGTGTAAACTTTTATAAGTTTTGATGAAAATTTCTTATTAATTAAATGAACGATTGTGATGATGTGATGTATGAATGTAAGATTGGTTGCATACAATATTTTGTAAATTGTATATTGAGGATATCTATGTTCAAACTTTTGACAAACACAGTAATTTCTTGGCAATTACAGGTTACTAAAATTATATTTTTATTTATAAAGTGTGTGTTTAACACAAACTAATTAAAATGAAAATTAATGAATCTTTTTAACTAACTTTTTTTGAACTCTGGTTATTTTTAATGTTCCATATTTATAATATTATATCGCCTGTTCATTTCTTTGATAGAATGTTTAAAATTCAAAGCTTTATAAATGTTGCAGCCCTTGAAACATTAAATATAAAAATTGAGTATCTTGAGAAAGAATATTTGAACACTCACAGAGGGGTTAAACCATGAAGCTACCTTTAGATATATAAGAACGTTTGAAGCGTTAAGAACACCAAGAAAACGCTCAAATCGTTCGAAATGAAATTTTTATTCATTAGTCTTTGAACTTCGCTCACTCATCCCCTGAATTTTAGTTCAACGATCCTCGGTGTTCAACAAACGATAAAACCTCTTCAACTTCTTAATCGAGCAGGTTCTTCATTTTATCTTTACATTAATTAATATTATTTTATATTTTATTTTTAAAAACTTCGTTTATCTTAAAAACAAAATACAAAAATTAATATTTCAGGTTTTTAGTGTTTGACTTTCATTTGAAAAAATAAAAAATTGTTAAAATTATCATTGTTCATGTTCCAATTATTTTTTTGGTAGATTCTCTTTAAAGCCTAATAAAGTATGATTAATGATAACATAAAAAAAATTACATTGGGGGTGGTATTCCATGTTAGTCCTCAATTGAGCAATTTTTTGTCGTTTTTGTTGTTTAACATCAATTTTTTGTGATGCTATATTTTTTATTGTTTAAACTCAATTTCATCCCTTATATTATGCTTATTTTAGCCGTTCAGTAATAAAAATTTACAAAAGTCTTAATATTAATCTTTGTTTGTATCTTTTTCAAATAATATATTTTTTAAATTTTTACAAAAATAGAAAATAAAATTATAAGATTGGTGTTCAAAACATGAAGCGTAAAAGCAGAAATTTTGCAGATAATATAACATCGATCGTGAAAGGCATAAGGTGTCGTAAAATCATGATCACAAATGTCGCGTCGTAAAATGACATGCAAATTGCGTGCAAATCATTGACGAAACCCCGAACAAATTGTACATCCATAAAAAAGTTTAAAATCCGCCAATAAAACGTTTCAAAATGTAAAATACCATCATAAAATATCATTCAAATCATTTCAACAATTCAAACACAAACATATAATCGTAAAATCATCCTGTCCTATTAAATCATAGATGGCGCTTGAACGCAAAACCCTTAAGATGCTCAATTTGCATCATTTAACTTTGTCCTTCAGACAACTTATGTCTTCTCAGAAGATTAATTCGTGTTTGCTTTTGGCCAGTTTACGCATACAATTTTGTGTTTGGAGAATTGTCCCAACGCCATATTGCGCTATTTGGGTTGCATACATCAGGCAAGCTTCATGATCTCCATGAAGGTTATTTAGGGTGACGAATTAACAGAACGAAGGACAACGTCGCATTGCGTGAAGAATGGCCGACTAAATGCGGGTCTCGTGAATCACTGTCTCAAATTTTCACGAAAACGCGCAGACACACTCACTAAAATTAAGCATCACTTAGTTTTAGTGTGGGTAAAGGAATTCTGCAAATGTGCAGACGGTTAAGACTGTTGAAAGCTAAAGTGACCCGTAGCGCGTTTGGACAAAAGACTAATGAACAAAATTACCCGCATAATTTAAACATTAAATAAAAACTAACGAAATCATTACGAATAAAGCTATAAATTAAAAAAATGTGAAATGAACTCTTGGTTGCCTATGTTACAAAAAAAGTTTTTATTGTTTTTTTTTAGTGGAGTTTTATTATTTTTTTGTGAAAGAAAAACAAACGCAATCCAAAACAATCTCGGACAAGTTAACGTGCGTTCTTAGAGTACGTGACTTGAACGCTTCTTGCCAACTTGTCTAATTATTTTGATTAAACTCCTTTTATTACCACGTTACTGCACATTACGCTGCATTACACCCTATTTCACTCAATCCAAGTAGTAAGTCGAACCCAAAACGACCCGAAGCAATTCCCTTGTTTTGACTTCTTCAGTTTATTGAGTTTTTTCCGTATTGTTTTTTTTTGGTTTATTTTTACGACTACTGAGCACGTATACATGTAAGTAAAGTTGCCTAGTTTATTTTGGAAACAATGAAACCAATGAAACATATTTTTTCGATTTCTATTACTCGACTCAAGGGTGCACCACCCTTACAAAGTTTTAAGAAGCTGTTACGTTACACGTGCTCCAAACTAGCACGTTTGTCACACAGTTTGCAGACTGTTAGAACATACGTGATCAAAAAAGAAATAATTACGTGTGGATCTATAAGTCAAATATAAATCAAATTTATGCAACCAAGTATACACTAACGAAAAAATTACATTTTAAAATAAGTTTTATAATTTTTCTTAAATATATTACGTTATATTTAATTGAAACCATAGATAAACTAAATGTTTTAAAAGTTTTCAAGTAAATTAGTTTTGTTTAAGACTGATCTTTATTGGATTAAAGATAACGCTTAGCTTTAGCCCATAAAGTCAGCCACTTTCTCGGTTGAGTTGACAGGACTTTTTGAGATATTCGATGACAAGTTCTCGTTGGTTTGCTTGGTAAAGTTTAATTTCTTATTTTTCATTTATAAAAAACCAATAAACCATAAACTTCTTTAGCTTTTCGTTTTTGTTGTGTGAGTTGGTTGGTAATGGCGAGAGAAAGCAAAGAGTCGAAGCGTTGAAAATAATAGGATAAAAATAAAAATCGTGCGGTTATTATTGCTCCTTGGTTGCTTCTCTTACTTGCTTGCTTGCCTTGTGATTTAAGATCTAAGGATGAGAACGGCTTGTGGGCCAAGAACGCGAAAAAAGCCGCTTGGAATGGCGCTCAAACGCTCAGAGTTGTCTTTTCGATTAAATCTCGACATCCTCCAATGAATAAAATAAAAATAAAATAAAGCAAGCTGACTAAAGAATACGGAATTTCATCGAACATCAACAGCGATGGTTTTTAGGTTAGGACTTATACCATAACCTTAAATTTATCGCTTTGACTTAAAAATGAACCTAACTTTTTGTTGGTGATTACAAGCGATAATTAATAAAATTTATTACACGCATTGAAAGAAAAAGCTTTTTGTTTGGTTTGGGGGTATGAGTGGAAGGTAAAATGAGAGAAATGACGGTGAACGGGAGAGAAATTGAAGGTATCGAAGGTTGGGACGTTTACGAACAGCAGGGAACGAAAAGCGCGTGTGAAAAACGACGCGCGGGGCTGAAATTAACGGCGCGTTATTGAAATTTTCGCACGTTCGGAGCCACATCTATATTCTCATTCCGCCCCACGCGAAGCCATGAAATCCGCAGGAGTAAAAACGCAATTTACCAATGCTAACCTTACTTATACGCTAGAGGTATATGCGTATAGTTATCAATTTCCACGAAAGGTTGCATTAGGTTAATACGGGGAGAAAATGAAAATTGAAACCTCACAACCTCAAATCAATCAAGTCGTACAAAGTCGATACCGAAGAGATTAAAACCCCAATACCTTTCAATATTTTAGGTTAAAATACTGAAACGTAGGTTATAAATTAAATACATAACCTTAAAATTTTGGGAAAGGATGTTTCACAATCATTTTACGATGTTTTTTAAGTTTTTTTTTGGAAAATAACCAACATTGGAATTTTGGGGGAAACAAGTATCGAATGCAGTTTTAACCCCCAGACAAATCGTTAAATTTATCGTAAAGCTAGATTTCCAAGTTTGCACGATCTAAATTGACAGCAAACTCTTTTCTCGCACGCTTTCGACTGCCACACGGGCAAATTTCGGCGCGTGACGACCGAAATTGATGGTTGCGCCACGTTCGCCGCCATTTTGATAAATCTCAACTGCACCCCGAGCAATTCCACTATCCACACACGTACAACTGACAACTACAGTGTAAATAACTGCATCAATTTCACTGCACCCCCAAAATATTCATACGAAAGTACCAAAATAAAAGAATTATATTGGGTAGAAGGCCAAAAACAAGGTTATGTTGTAAATAATATTTTATGTTGTGACAATTTGTGTCTATATATTAAAACAGACTGTATATTACAGTTTGTTTGTTATTGGGTTTTGTTAGCAAAAACGATAGTGTATACTGGTGCTTGTACTAGGTTATGTTGTAGTGTGCAAGTTATGCAACCACATATACACTAGTGAACTATTCTGTATGTTTTCGCTAGTATTGCAAGTGCCCGTTGTGGATTGCGTTACGTGGACAATCCGCAATTCGTTTTGCGCCCAATGCTTGAATTCCGACCGCAGACATGGCGGCGTAACAACATTCGGAGCACGTGCCGCCTCGTTTTTCTCGATTTTTGCTATACATTGGGCCGCAGGGCTCAACCGCAAAAATCAAGTCGGCATTGCTCTCGACGTTCTTCGTTCGTGCGGCACGTCGCTAACAACATCAACGATAATAAATAACGGATGATAACAGCTGATATCGGATGATGCCAGATGTAATTTCTTCCATTCTTTCTACGTCTGCGTCAACACAACATATAAAAAAAAATAGGAATAAATACAAATAAATGCGATTACATCAATACGATTATTTTTTAGTTAAACGGAATGATATCAACCTACCAACCCACTCCTGCTGCCTTTAACTTTAAGGAAACAATATAAAAATTACGTAACTAAATTTTGTTTATTTCCAATTCTAGATAATTGGAGCGCAAGAACATTCTGCTGCAAGGAAGACGGATGTAACGCATCTCCACGCACAGTACAATCAACGCCATTACTCTACTTCTTGGGAGCGGTAGCAACACTGTTTGCTGGTAGCGCCATCTCAAGCGCAGTAGGCCAATCAATACACTGAAATGAATGAGCAATCGGTATCGACTATCGGCAACCAAACCGACACAACACACTTCTCGTCAAACCAATTGGTATGAAACAAAAACATAAACACGCCACTATCAACCAAATAAACCAATCTAACCTAACAATATCTACAACATAACCAAACTAATAGTCGGAATACTAACAAAACAAAAGAAAATAAAGCGATTCAACTAAACCCTAAACCAGACTACCCACGTTGCATATTAAAACAAAAACATTTACTAGTCTTCCTTAAATAAACTTATAAACAAACAAAAATTAAATCCAAACCTTATTTTCTTTAAATCTCACCAAAGCCAAAACCAAAACTCCATCACTGTATTGCAACATACAGTGCGTTCGTTAAATTTCCAAATGAAACTTTTAATCTTACAAATCTCTTTACACATTTAACGCGTTAATTGAATACAACTAAGTAATTCCAAATAAATAAAAAAGCAACCAAATGAGAAGAAGAAAAGACGTATATTCTAAAATTCGTAATTCTAATTAATTAGAGAAACCAAATGATAAAGAAGCAAAGAAAGAAGAAAGTAAGCAAGCACGTAAACATGTAATCAACAAGTAAACACTAAAGTAAAATAAGAATGAAGCAAAGCATAAAAAGAAACAAGCACAACACAAGATCAACTAAATGTATGTACACGTATAGATAAATGTAAAAGTAAAGATGGCGGCGTACGATGATTTGACAGGTGGCTAATCTGACAGATTACATTTAGTATTCAATTTACCAGTGTCGAACTAGAAAGCATAGAATAATAACTATTTGAATATAAATATATTAATAAATATTTAGATTAATTAATTACGTAATTGATATATTCACAAATTCATTACGGTGTTATTATTATCAATTTTGAGCAGCGTACACAAATTCAAATTACGAAACGTAAACTAAACAAATGATACCTATATAAATAACAAACCAGCACAAACGTCATTTGTTTTTTTGGTTTTTAATTAAACAGAGATTTAACAAAAAACACTAAGGACACACTGTATTTTTTATTAATTTTTTTTATATATAAAGTTATATACTGTACATCCATTAAGAAAAATACAATTTTTAATTACTAAATTAATTTTAAATTTTAATTGTTAAAAAATTTTAAAAACCAAAATATCAAAATGGCGTTTGTAGTTGTGAATAACTGTGGTTTGACTATTGACTCGTGATTAATTCAATCACCCTCTGCAACCTCGAACAAAGTGAAGCGTTCAATTAATTAATTGATTGATTAATTAATCGAATAATTAATTAAATGGATTAGGTGATTATGTGAACATAAAATAAAATCAATAACAACTTAATGAAGGCAATAACCAAAAAAATGTTACTAAAAAACTGTTAATTAAAATCAGAAGAAACAATTATTGTTTTGTTGTTAGTAAAGTAACGATTGGATTGGATAAAAAAAGAAGAAGAAGAAATAACAAAAATTGTTTTGGTTCGATGATTTCGTAATAATGAAACAAATGAATATCGGCTTTGTTATTGATGCATTTGTTTCTTTTCATTCAGTGTTTTCACTGATCCAATAATTCGTTAATACAAATTGATGTTTTTTGTTGATTTACATTGAAGTTAGTTTGTGTTTTGTTTTGTTTGTTGTGATATGTTTGTGCCTGGTACAATGCATCAAAGAAAACAATTGAATAATAGCAAACAAAACAAACAAAACAAACGAAACACTAACATCACTAACAATCATTACATTAAGTCTTATCAGATTTATTCTTTTGTTTGTTTGTTTGTTTTTTTCCGCACACTATTTTTATGATTACCATTTGTTATTTTACACTATAACAACGTGTTGTTTCAATTGTTTCGTTATGGAACGATCGAACTTGTTTGCTTCATGTTGCGTCATGTTCGTACTTGTTCGTATCGACATGGACACGCGATAAGTGAATTAAAACTGGAAACTGTAACCTCCCCTGGTTCCTGTGTTTCATCGCGCTCATCGAAACTGGATGCTGGTGGAGTTTGCAAACTTGAAATTCGAGCACGAGCGAACTCGCGAATTATAAACGAATTACATGCGAATGCAATTTACGTGTAAATACGCCACCCCCGACGGCACATCGTAAATTCGTGGTTCGTAAAACATTTGCACAACGACGCAACGTAAGTCGTAGATGCGTACAAGTTCAAGGAAGATGCCGAAACACAGAGTGGAATCTAAATATGAAGGGAAGTGGCCATGAAGATAGAACGATAATTTGATAACAAGATAAATGATAAAAGGATGAAACGATACCATGACAAACAGAAGCTGAGTGCGCTCGTGCATTTGTTTTGGAATTTACTTAACCAGAATAAGAAACAAAAACGCGATTGTAACATAAATCCTCAAACAAAACAATTTTTTGGAAAAAATAAAAGCAGAAAACAAATGCCGAATTAAAGTATTGAGAGTGGTGTTTTGTTTATCTAAAAAACAAATGATAAAACAAACAAATTGTTTCTTCTGAATAAAATACCTAAAACAAAAGTTGTTTACTGATCGTCAGTTCAACGTCAATCATCTATATGATATACATTAACATGTAACGATAGGATTTGTCGTAGGCAACTAAACATGCTCGAGTACGTGCGTTTTTCAGTAGCTCTACGAATAAATATTAGATTATTATCGCACTATAACTCTTCGCATGCGAACTACGCAAAAAAAGTCGCAACGGAAGTCACATGATGATATGTGCTTCACATTTAAACGCTTTATTATACATATGAATACCAACTACCAAACACACTAAATATCGCACGTGAAAATGAAAGAAATCTACGACATTTTTAGATAACCCACTATACACTAACTTAGGTTGGAATAGCATATTATATTATAGGCAATCTTATTTTGTTGGTTAATTCGTAAAATGGCCGTTCAATAAACAAAATTATAATAAAAATATAAAAATATTAATACAAAGTTAATAATTTAAATTTAATATAGACAACCAAACACATTAAAAAGAAAACATTACGTTTTTTGATAAATTGGTTGCCTATGTTAAAGTTAAACTGACATAAATGATAAACATTCAATACGGTCCTGTAATATTTTCAAATTTTCAACAAAGCTTAAAATGTGATTAAAACAATTGAATATTAATATTATTAATATATTTAATCCCAATTTCTCTTAAAATTTAAAAACAAATTAATAAAACATAATAAAGTATCAAATAAATACGAAATTTATTTATTATTAAAACAAAACAATGCCAAAAAAATTAATTAAAACATTTACACACTAAAAACAAAACAAACATTTGTTGTTTAATGCTTTAATCCTAAAATATATATGATACAGGGTGTTGCATTTTTTTTTAAATTGCCAAAAATTATAAATAAATTTAAATAATTTTTTGTTTGTTTTAAGTTAAAGTTATTTGTATGTTGTATTGAAAATTAAATGCTGTAACACTCTGTATATTGTTTGATTCTAGCGTTAAGTCTATGTTAACGACAAAAATATAAATTAGCGATGTAATTTGTAAGTCGATTAGTTGATTACGATAATATTTATGATAATTATAATATTTATGACATTTATGACATTTATGAAAATTAAATATCCATTATTTAAAATAATACTAAACATATATATATGGTATATTAACAAATTTTGTTTTAAATTTTCAGATTTTAACGATTTTTTTTGTTGTTGTTTTTTTTGTGTTTTTGGGGTAATTAGTGAACGTTATATTTTTATTCTCCAATTAGGTTCGGATAAAAAATTTGTGTTGGGAACTCAGAATATGTATGCGAATTTTGTATGCATGAATATCGAAATGAAAATAAAATTACGTCATTAAAATTGCAAGCGTTCTAAAGTTGATGATGGTACGCCGGCGAAACAAAACTAGATTGTTGGATATTAAAGCAAATTGCAAAAAAAGCGAGAAATAATGGTTGAAATGTGAGCGGCAAGTGGAAAAAAACACACGTGTTTTTTTTGTTTGTTTGATTGTTTGTTTTATTTCCACGCGTGAAATCAGAACAATAGAAAACAGAAGCAGTGCAAAGCGAAACAAACAATTATAATGATGACAAATAAAATAAAATGAATTGAAGTGAAACAAATGAATATCATCATTGTCAGCATTGGATAAACAAAATATTTCGCGTGGATATATTGAGAAATAAAAACTAAATTCGTTATAAAGGGAATTAAAAATATACCGGTTTTGTTTAACGGTTAAATACCGAATAAAAAAAATATTTAATTAAATTTTATTATGATTATTTGACTATTTAAATTTTTATTATAATTTTTAAAAAAATTTATGACGTAAAAACACAAACTAACCTCAATTTTTAGAAAATGGCGGAATTATAACCTCAAAGTGATGTAACCTCTCTAAAAAACTAACTAGAAAACTAATTCTGTACGTAGTAACTTATCACGAAATGAGATTTATAATGACAATTTTTATTTTTATTTAACATACTCTCATGTGTAACTCAACCTAACCTAATCTAACCTCAAAAAAGCCGGCAACGTAGTGGCAAATTTGTTCTGTTATACTTGTGCGCATTTATACGCGCTCTGCCACCCCCAAAACGTTAAATATGCATATTTCAAACTTGCATGCCTCGCAGCCTTATAAAAGCCTACAAAAACCACCCGAACCGTCCAAAAACAGACCTATTTGGAATTTAAACTCGACACAATCCACGCCCCCTATCGCCGCAACGATGGAACGTGCTCGAATAAATAAAAGCGCTTAAATAAATATAATTTTTAATTTTAATGAACTCTCAGTGACGGTTCCGCGCGTGTGGTAATTTATCTCTTGAACGCATTGTGCTTTTTTAGCGGGGATGGTCCTGCCAGGAAAGGATATTACGTAAAACCGGTGGCGGAGGGCTGATTTTCCATTTTCCCCATGAGGGATTTTTGCGTTCATAATTTATATTTATATTCAACAGAATGAACGAATATTTACGCAAAGCAATTATTAGGCTAATCATCACATTGTTCAGAATATCTATAGAAAACTATACAATTTATTATACAGTGTGTTTGTATACATAATTATTACTTAAAACATATGGTATTTTTTTTATACAATTTAGTCTTATTGTATGTTTTTTTTTAAATAAATTTATTCTGATTATAAATTTAAAGTAATGTTTTATTTTATGTAATTTTTTTTTTAATAAAACACACTGTATGTTTAATTTTCAATGTAAAAGTTCATCTTTTGTCCACCATGCCGTGCAGACCACATGACTAAACAAAGTAAACAAAGTGAAGTTGAACAAAGCGTGAATTTCGTTTCGCTGGCATAAGAGGAGGCGGTGAAGGCTGTTTGGGGGGTGGTTTGGTGGTGCATGGGCACGCAATCGCGAAGCCACAGCAGCCGCAGCTTCGTTGTAGGGTTTTCATTAATATTTAATTTCGCGTATATCTTGTGCGTAGAATAATGCAGGTCCGAATAAATCATCTGCCACCGGCCATCAAGGCAAACGCAACGAACGCAACCAACATCACAGGACAATGACAATGTTCGTTTTTTATGTTACACATATGAATTGGCTGTTTCTGTTCATTATGTGATGACAAAGCATAAAATATGCACTAATGAAATAGGGAACTACATTGGATCAAAATAAATATGATACGGAATGGAATAGAATTCGTTTGGTTTTAGAATCTGTACGCTTTGCTGTTGGTTATCGATATCACAGAGCTTATGGATTCTTGAACTAAATGTTTTCATAACCTACCAGGGTGAAGACAAAACTACTTGAGATGAATGGTTTGGCGAAAATTGTTAACTAGAAGAAACAATAGATGATTGACTGTTTAATTACAGCTATTATATCTTTAATTCTTGATGACATCGTCAAGCATCGTTGGTTCAATGGAAGAATGCTCGCCTGCCACGCGGGCGATCCGGGTTCGATTCCCGGACGATGCAATCTTTTTTCATTTTTTTAACATAAAAGAAATTAATTTTTTATTATTGTTATTCTCAAATGCTTAAAATAGCATTAAAATGTAAAGCAATATATATTAATTGTACTAAAAACCAGAATGAAGGTAAAAACAATTAGTTGTCAATAAAAAAGAATGTTAAGAATGACAAGATGGATAACAATTATTCAAAACACGTCAAAATAATGAAAAAAACTTAACATATCCCACTTTCAAAAAACAATAAACCGGAAAAGTTTTATCGTCTCACGTTTACGACTTGTGTCGTTTGTGTCCACTTCATCTTTATCACTCTCTAACTTTTTTCTTACTTTCTTTACGAATTCATTCTTCATTTGTTTCTGGTTTTGTTACGTTTCTTACGACTACCGGAAGAAATAAAATTATACTATTATGCATAAGGGAGCTTTCCAGCTAGCCATCATGACCACCATATTGATGGCTGCAATTAAGAACGACACGCATGACAAGAATCATAAAATAACGCCAATTTCTACCAACTTCTAACGTCACATACAACAAATTCTATATAAAAGTATTCCTAAAATGTGTTTGGTTTTTGTATTTTGTTTGTTAAAATAAAAGAAACATCGGATTTTGTTTTGTTTTTGTTATGACCCTTACAAATTTGTTGGCAACAGTGTTGCCAATATTAAAATAACAAAAGATGTCAATGCATAGCAATGGCCGGACATGACACAGAAGAGCGCTGGTGTCGTTAAAACAAAATTTAAATTTAATGCACGCATCGTCCGGCGCAACAAACAAGCCTCGTTGGCTCAACAGCTCGGAAAATTCCAGGACAACAATAAAGCGTCGGACGAAACATTTTCAGTTCTACTGCGTGTGCTTCGTTACAGGCATTTCAAACTGGTTAAATGTTACGTCGAAATGCCGACCATTGACGACATCTGTGTCGAAAGAGCCGCGTGTTGCAATGCGTGTGTTTCGGAATTCAGCAACCAACATTGCAGCGAAAGAAATAAAAAGAAAAAAAAATTTGTTTAATAAAAATTATTTAAAAAACACCCTGTATATGTTAAAGAATTAAAATAAAATATTTATACATAATTTTAACTGTTTTAAAATATTAATTTGGTATAAACTATTTTACAGATTTTCTCAATAGATGGCGTAAGTTGTCAATAAATCATAAATGTGTTTCTCAAACGTTTTGGAATTTACTAAATTCTGCGCAAATGCACAGGTTTAGTATTCTTCGCATCGTCGACATTTTTATCCCTTTACGTTGCGCTCGCGACAAGACGCGATTCTAACGCCCTAAAACCTCTACAACCCCTACAATCCTGTGTGCCATGATCTGCACTGCGTGTTCGTTCGTTGGATGATGTTTTATTTCACTTTTTCACGCACGAACGATGCTGCGCACACGGTGGCAAAGTAAAAACACCAAAAAAAGAAAAGACTTGTTCCTTCAGTCTTGGGGAAGTTTTATCGTCCATTCGTCCCGTCGCTGCTTATTCTCAATGTTTTCAACATTCCCAACGTTACTACTTCCTTCTGTCGCCGTTTTCCTAGTAGTGCGCAAGATGGGAAGCTGAGAAAGGATACATTGAATGTAAGTAGTCATAGCGGACACCCTCGCAGCGAATTACGAACGTAAGTAAATTCCAAAATGGCCACGGCGTCACGAAAAAATAACAAAAGTATAAAACAAATGAAAGATGAGTAAAACCAGTGCGTAAAATGAACGTAAAACCAAAATAAAAAGAAAAACCTTCAGCGTTGATATATTTTTTGTTGATGAATTTATGAAGACAGATAGTAATTTTCTAGATAAACAAATTTGTGTTTTCATGTTCTTTGATGCAAATAACTTGTCTTTTGATGCAGGTAATTTGTTTAATTCGTAGTTTGTAAGTTGGGATGTTGGGAATTTGACTTTATTATTCTTTTTAACTCGTTTTCGTCCTAAGCTAGATTTTGTCTGGGCACAAAGAACGATATAAAGTTTCAACGAGCAGAGAAAATGTAAAACAAACGACAAGTGCGAAAGAAACTTTGTCAAAAGGCGGCGGCGAACTCGCCGTGACGCGATTCTAGTTTTGTTCCACGTTTCTGTCTTTATCACAAAGGACCTCGCACGTTTTGCGCATTTTACTAAGAATTGTGAGACAAGCAACTAGAAGCGAATTTAATTACAAACACAACGCACGTTTAAATTTCAATTACCAGAAATAAACAAAACAAACAACATTAAATTAAACTTTTCCACTATAAAAAAAATTTTTGGAAAACAAAATTTTTTTATGCAAAAACATAAACTAACATTGTTTAGTTTTTAAAATATATAAAATTTTAAAAATTTTTAAAATAAAATATTGTAACACCCTGTATTTTTTTGTTTGTTTTTTTAGTTTAACACCCAGTATATAGTATGTAGTATTATGTTATGCATTTTACATCGGTCGTAAAGTTTACGACGCTCATCCTGTGTGTGCTGCGCTGGCGTTCCTCCCGAAAAAGGATCGGGAGTCTTCCTGAATCCCATCAACAGAACAAGGACGAGGAAGAATACCACAGCCACTTCGGGACATAACATTGTAAGTGTACCTATAAGTAGGGTGAGTTTAGATATCGGCAATTAGTTATACCCGCAGGGCGCATTAAAAATTTAATTGGATAATTGTGGGTTTAATTCGAGGACAGCTACCAGCGGCCATGTTTTATAATTTACGAAACTTAGTGACTAAAATAAATAAAAGGGGTAATAGGAAATTTAACAGTTGATGATAAAATTGTACAGGTTATAATTTAGGTATAGGCAACTGAATGCGCTCACAAGTACCTAAGTGTTGTAAGTACTAAAATGTAACAACGACATCTACCGGATAATATTCAACAGGAGTAAATGTCATTTGTTTAAAAATTTATTGAGAGGAAAAACTTATTGGGTTTAAAAATTGGTATCTGTTTCATGTTTTGTTGGATATTAAGAAATATAATAGGAATTGGAATATATTTCTGGGTAAAAATTGAATTTAGTGACAATGGGGTGAGGGTGAACATTTTCAAATTAATGTAATAACCAGTAAAAACCAAGGTAAAAGCAATACCTGACAATTGAGAGAGGTAGCATTTTTTTAATTTAAAATTTTACAACATGGGGGCGTTATTTGTTACATCACGTGACAATGTTTACAAGAGTAGGCAACCAACATACCAATATTAAGTAAAATTTGTTATTTTTTTTTAATTATTTGAATTTATTTGTTGTTTTCTATTTAATTTAATAGATTTTAATTTAGTTTTAATTAATTCGTAAATTAATTAGCGCTACCCTTAATGACAGTGTGAACTACAAATTAGTTTTCCATAAATTTGGATATTTTATCGCGTTTTGTAATTTAGTTAATTACAATAAAATTAATTACACTTTAAATTTTTGCAAATTAGTGAAAAAAAAAAGATGCAACTATAATGAAATCTTAATTAACCCCATCAAATGTATCTTCTACTTAAACTTAAACTAAGTTAAATGTTTAATAACTAAAACTTTAATAAACGACACAATGTTGTGTTGTTAGGTGTTTTTCAAGTGTGAAATTTGTAATTACGTGAATTTATAGCGCTGCCCTCGGGGGATGTTGAACGTAATTTATGTTATTCTATATTATGCATACGCCCATTAACGAATTTAGCGAATTTAGGCACTCGTTTTGCCGCGACGTCGACGGCGATGCGAATTTGAAAATTCGAGCTAGCCGAGGGGCGTTATTAATATTCGCAAACAAAGCACCACCACCCTTGGCGTTACACCTTAATTTCCATTTTGCACATTTTGCTTTCTCGAATAAATAGCGAAATATTCAAGTAGGTAAAAACGCGTTTGCCGGAGACGTAAACACAAATATTACGACTGCGAGGATTGTAAGGGATGTACACGTTAAATAAATTTGACTTAGTGCAACTTGAACTTTTAACTTTATCTATATTGCTCCATTTAAGGAAGTATTTCATGAAACAAAAACATTGGGGAAGAATGCGAGATAACGATGACAAATTTTCAAAAATTTAAAAAAAGTTAAGTAATATGCAAATAAATTTAAACAAAGTATTATGATTTAAATTATGTACTGATTTAAACTTTTATGACAATTTATTTATTTTATAAGTTTTTAGCGTTACAATAAATAAAAATCAAGAAAAAACTATAGATAAAAATTTATAGATATATAGATATTTTTAATAAATATATTTAATCTTGTTTTAAATTTAAACACTGCGTGAAACAGTTCATAACAATTTGAGTTTGAGTTTATGCTCAAGGCGAGAAGCGATGCGCAAGAAAGTGGAAAAGTGGATGAGTAATTTATTAAGTTTCACCCTCGTCGACGGTTATTAGCTTTCTAAGCGTGGCTGGTATCATCCGGGACCCTAAAGTCTTTCGGACTTTTTTCTCGCGCCTTTAGTAAAGAAACACACAGCTTCAACTTCTTAAAAGCAGAAAAAACGGGCCCAAAGGAACCTGAAAAGGAAAAAAATCCCTAAAGAAAACCTCAAACAAGACAAAAAATAGAAAAAAGAAATACCTACAGAACAAGACTGCATAGAAAATGTAAACGAGAGTAAATTAAACCAAAAACAAATAAGTGAGTTAGGTAAAAATATAAAACTAGTAAAACTGAGAAAAGAATTTTATAATGAAACTAGACAACCCGTCACACGACTTTGTACTGACTCAGAGATTTATTGAATCGTTGGAAGCGTTAGAAATTAACAACAGTTTGAACAAATGAATAACAGTTGCGAGTGCGAGTGAGAACCACCAAACAACTGTTTCTATCGCAGTCAGTTACATTCAACAAATGAGTTTTGTTTTTCTACGCCAAGAAAAAGAAACATTTCACGAAGTTTTCGTGAATATGAGTCATAATTACGGGTGTGACGTCATGAAATCAGTATTTTCAATCAAATGAAAAATTGCTCAACTTTAAGAGCAAATATAAAATACTTAGAATGCAAATTTTGAATTGAAATAAAAAAGAGGTGAAAGAGCAACTCTTTGGCTATCATATAAAAATAACAAATGTATAACTATATAGTTAGGAAATAAGTTATAGTCAATTTTCCACGACGTGTTTTGCAAAAAAAATGGAAAGCTAGACGAAAATGGATTGCAGAGGTCGATAGGTAATTAAATTCTGCGTCTTACGGCGTTTTTCATTTTTTTCTAGCTCAAAAAAAGTTTTTTTGACCCAAAAAGTAACAAAGGGGTTAGCCTTCAAGAATTTTTGGTCGAAAAAATAAATTTTCGAAATGTGGAAAAAAAGGTTATGGAAATTGTTGCCAGTGTTTTAACTAAGTGCGGAATGCAAAAAAATGTTTAAAACGTTGAATAGTTTACTAGAAAATGAGGAAGAACTAG
>JARJDS010037584.1:0-40062 GCA_030264155.1 Atheta pasadenae | reverse complement strand
TTGAACGTGTGTGACGTCATGAAATCAGTCTTTCTCATGACGTCACACACGTTATTATGACTCATATTCACGAAAACTTCGTGAAATAATTCGTTTTCTTGGCGTAGAAAAACAAAACACATTTGTTGAATGTAACTGACTGCGATAGAAACAGTTGTTTGGTAGTTCTCAATCGCACTCGCAACCACCTCGCAACTGTTATTCATTTGTTTAAACTGTTGTTGATTTCCAACGCTTCATACGATTCAATACAATCAGTTGAATTTAAACATTCCAGCTGAAACAGTGAAACTCATTGACGATCTTAACTTGGTATAATCTCTGGGTGAGTACAATGTCTCTCTAACAAAATAATAACTACAATAAACAAATAAATATTTAATCGTCTTTATCATTATTATATTAATAAAAACAACCCGAAATAAAATAAAAACAAAATTTATGAAATAATAATTAAATAAAATTATACACTAAACAGGATGAAATTGACAAATATTATTCTAGGACTCATCCTTAACGTCCAATTCGTCCGAATCAATACCAAAACCTTCAAATATTAGTACAATAACCAAAAACACAGCATCGACAAACACAAGTTGCGAGAATAGATAGTCCTGGCTTGTAAACCAAACAAAATACAGTTGTGCACATTGTGCCATTCGACGTTTCACATTTGAGTCCGGTTTTACTAACTAGACTGTGCAAACCTTTGTTCACAAGTTCACGGCAAAACCCGTGAAACCGAACCCTGCATCCCTACATCCCTACCAATCTAACAGGGCGCGCAGCCATATCACACTGTCACAATTCCATTAACTTCATTCTACACCCAACGAGATTGTGTATCATACAAAGTCTTTGTTTTGCAAAGTGTACATTTATGATTTAATTAACAATTAATTAACAATAAATTCATTTTGAAGCATGCACCATAACTTAATTAATTAAACTTTAAACTACAAACATAATTAACTCACTAAACAAGCGTAAAAGTCTTAAAAGGGAAAAGATAACCTAAAAATTTTAATTGAGGTTAGGTTATTAGTAACTTAAACGCCAACATAACCTTAAATTTAAACAAAAACATATTAGTATGACTTTTGTTTTTTTTTAATGTTTAAAAAGATAACCTTAAAATTTCTATTGAAGTTATGTTATAACCAAACTTTAACGCTAACATAACCTTAATTCATACATAAACTAAAAACTTTGATTTTTTCATTGTTTTTTTTTTGTTTCTTTTGTGTGTTTTATTTAGTAAGTTTAATATTTACCTCGCGTAAAAAGAAAATGGCTGCAACCGCGCCAAAACAACTCGTAAAGTGCGAGTAATGTCAAGTACGCTACGTGCGCAATGTACGCCATATTGTCGGCTACATTTTATTATATTAAATTCTCCACGTCATCCTGTATTACTACATCTCGCCGCCACAAAAGAACAAAAGCAGTACGCTGTGTGAACAATACAATACGTGCTTTTGTACTTTTTGAAACTTTATATCAACTAGATTTGAATTCAAATTTAAAACTATTCATGTTTTTTTTTATTCAATTAAATATGTTTTGAGTGTGAATGACTCATGATAGTTTAATTAGGTTTTATTAATTTTACGCAATACCAAATTTGTTTAAAACTTTAATGATAAGTAGCTGTTATTACAATGTTATCTGTAATCTGACACGTTTTTGTCCCAAAAAAAGGTTTGCACTACATAAATATGACTTTTTCTTATAATTTATTGTGATTAAAGCTTTTAAGCACTGTAATTATATTTTTATTATTATTTCTCAATAGATAGATTAGACAAAATGGTGTTGTTTAATCGTTTTTATAAATTAATTAATAATACTTTAATAATTGACTAATACTTAGTATCTAAATTTATTTAAAGTAATCTAAAATTAGACCCCCAAAAAATAGCCATAACTTTTTATCTAATTATTCAATTTTACTGATTTAGTTTTTAAAGTATAGTTAAACAATTGTACTTTTACATACACTTTGATTTAATGCAAAATTCATCCCCTAAGTATTTTATTCTAGCCGTCAAAGTTTACTAAGATTATCTAAAATCATCAAAAGTCATCGTGTTCATGACATGAAAATAGCCATAACTTTTCATCTAATTATCAAATTTTACTTTTTTAATTTTTAAAATATAGTTAAATAATTGTTTTTTTACATACAGTTTAATCCAATCCAAAATTCAACCCTTAAGTATTTAATTTTAGTCAAAGAACTTGACTAATACTTAGTATCTAAATTTATTTAAAGTAATCTAAAATCAAACCCCACAAAAATAGCCATAACTTTTTATCTAACCATCCAATTGAACTGTTTTAATTTTTAAAATATAGTTAAACAATTGAATTTTTACATACAGTTTAATCCAATCCAAAATTCATCCCTTAAGTATTTAATTTTAGCCAAAGAACTTGACTAATATTTAGTATTTAAATTTATTTAAAGTAATCTAAGATTACACCCCCAAAAAAATAGCCATAACTTTTTATATAATAATCCAATTTTACTATTTTAATTTTTAAAATATAGCTAAACAATTGTTCTTTCACATACAGTTTAATCGAACCCAAAATTCAACCCCTAAATATTTTATTTTGTAATTTACTTTTCAAACTACAAAAAAATTCTCATTTCAGATAAAACAAAAACAAGAAATGCATCATTATATAATTAAAATAACAACAAAGAGTTCCTTGACTTCATACATTATTACAAAATCTTACAATTTCCTAAATTATAAAATCATTAACAAATGATTTAAAGTCATATCATAAAGTCAAAACATTGAAAACAAAAACAAGTTTTATTTATTAATTAATAAATTAATAAATATTTAAAAATTCTGATACTTTTAATTGCAATTTCGTGAATTAGTCATTGATATTTAACTCTACACTCCAATAACTTTTGTACTATGTTTTGGTGACTCGTTTTGTTTATATTTTTTACGATTCATTAACGTTTCTCGTTCGGGACTGTTTGGAGCCGGCGGCATTGCCGCGTACACAATATCCACATGTACATACTCATATTCAAGTAAGTACTCAAGTTCTCAATCCCACTCAGTCTGTGCCAACGATACGAAACGATACAATCGCATCAACATATCAAACTTCAACTCTCCAACTCAAACTGTAGATGCATCTCCCGCGCGCACAAGTGCGGATGCTGAGACGACTTTTTACCGCGCGCAGATAGTGCTGAGCCAAGTCAGAAACACAAATCTGTAGAAGTTATTGGAGGAGGAATAAGAAAGAAGAAGAAGAAGAGAAAGAAGTAAACGTAGTAGTGTAGTAGAGGTAGAAGAAGTTGTACTGCGCGCGCTCAGTAGTGCTCAAACCAGCAACACCACAAGACTTAACCTGACTTAACCAAAACTTAAAGCAACTCACATGACTTAAGTTGTTTAACTCTGTTTAACTCTAACTTCAAGAAGAAACAAGTTATAGTGATCAACGAAAAGAAACGAAGACAGAAACAACTGCCAACGACGGTGTGGTGTTGTGAAGTTGACCATCCTACACGGAAAGCAGCAACAAAACGCGTTGGCAGTGGTTTTCTTCACTTATGTGTGCGTTTATGTGCCGTTGTTGACCAAGGTCGTTTGCGGTGGCGCGCAGAATTCGCATCTGTGATGTTTTCCCGGAAATACGCCTAGTTACGCGCAGTTACACCCACCCCAAGTTGCCACAATTCGCGCCTGATGACAAACGGTTTATTGTGGTAGACAATAACGTGCGGAATTTATTGTCGATCTAGTGTTTTTCGAAGGTTTTAGTAACATGTTGCGACTGCGATTCAGGATGGACTACAAACAAACGACAAACACATGCGCACTGTGTAAGTAATCAGAGATTTTGTTGAGTTTGCAAAACTTAAGACTTAAGTCATCAATATGACGCCTAAGCTACAAATAACTTTAAATATTTTGTCGTGTTTTGTAAGAGTTTAGAAATAATTTGTTGTTGAAAATATATTTTAGAGTTTCTGGGTTTAAGTCAGAGTTTAAGTCACAATCGATGGCTGTAATTATTGTTTTGGTTAACATTGACTCTTATCGACACAACTACAATTCGTGTTTTTTGTTATTTACTTTGCAAAACAACTTAAGTCACGTATTATGGTTGAATTGTTTTTTTTTTGTTAAAAATTTTCGTAATTGTCGATAATATTTTAAAGATTTATAACTTTGTTATTTATTAATAAAATTTATTTATTTAATTTTTAAAATATAGTTAAAAAGTGGGGCTTTCACGTATATTTTGATTTAATGAATAATTCATCCCCGAAGTATTTTATTTTTTCAATAAAAGTTGATATTTTTTAAAGATTTTAATGTTCAAGTTATACAAATTACATAACATAAAAAAATAGTCATAACTTTTTATATTATTATTTAATTTTGTTTGTATTATTTTTAAATTATAGTTTAATAATTGGTCTTTTGATTATATTTAGATTGAATCAAAAATTCATCTCTTAAATCTTTTATTTTAGCCTTCAAAACTAACTTTTTATATTTCCACTTGAAACTCATTTAATTTAATATCACTTGGAAGAAAAATAGCCATATCTTTTTAATAAATAGTCCGATTTTATTATTTTAATTTTTAAATTATAGTTACACAACTCCTCTTTAACGTACATTATAGTTTGATTAAAAATTCAACCCTTAAGTATTTTATTTAGTCTTCCATTGATGGCAATTTATTTAAAATGTATTTAAAATCACGTCGTAGAAAATAACACATAACTTTTTAATGAATAATCCAAATTTACTATTTAAATTTTTTAAATATAGTTTAAGAGTTGATCTTTCACATATATATCAGTTTACTTAATAATTCATCCCTTAAGTATTTTATATTAGTCTTTGAAGTTGACCAAATGTACACATATTCATTTCACATTAATAACAACAACATTAAAAATCATATCGCAGAAAAAACGCTATAACTTTTGATCTAATTAACCAATTTTACTTATCTAATTTTTAAAATATAGTTAAAGAGTTAATCTTTCACGTACAATAAAATGTAATCAACTATTCATCCCTTAAATATTTTATTTCGGCATCTAAACCTATTAAAATTTCTCACACGTTAGTAATCTTTTTAAAACATTTCGCGCCAAAATTTTCAAAACAAAACGACTTAAGTCACTTATACCAAACCATAAATTACTTTTCCTGTAAACTATTTAACGATTGCAACCTTTATTGTTCCATTTTTAAGTGTGACAATAAAATAATGACAAAAACAAGCCAAAAACTAAGAATTGGATAATCATTTGTCAACTTAACTGCCTCAACATTACTTAACTTTATACTTAACATTAAAAGCTTAAAGTTTAAAGTCATATTTCAAATAAAACGAAACAATACAATAAGTCGGCTCAGTCCCAATGGATCCGTGATCTCAGTGGTTGTCATTGTTAGCCTTAAACTTAAGTCACATGTGCGCAACATTGTGAAGCGTTCTTGTTTTCTGTTTTCATGCTGCGTTTTCGTCCGCATGGGTTGTTTACGTTTTAAATCTCTGCATCTGTGCACGTGCACTCTTATAGCCTTAAGTTTAAAACCCTACCTGACTTAAGTCTGTTTCGTAGAAAGACAGAGAGAGAGAGTCAAAGACTTTACGTTTCTGTGTTTGGGTCTGCGCAGTCTGCGCTTAGATCGATCTTGACTCTCGATGACTCTTGGACCCATCCCATCTGAAGAACGTAACCGCAGGCTTGGACGCAAAGGACGCAGACCTTACTTAAGTCAAGTCAAGCCTGTTGAGCTTACAGCGTATCGAATAAGTAGGTAGTAGTAGAAGCAAGTAGAAGTTAGTAGTCAAGGCGTATAGGATTTAAGAAAAAACTGGTTTACTTAAGTTGCATCAGTTGCATCAGAAGATCTTCTTTCCTCAGGCGTTAGAAGTAAACGAAAGAAATTATTTTATGGTTAAATTGAAGAAGTTCAATATGTAAGAGATGATATTTAAGGTTAAAGTTATACAATTCACGATTGTTGTTTGACATGAAAAAAGTGAAGGTCAACTTTAATGACAATTATTTCATATTTATAGGAGTTGCACAAAATTAAAAATAACACACAATAAAGACAAAGTCTTAAGCTATAACTTGTAGTTTGAATGATAAAAATTGAACAATTAGTTTAAGAATTATACTCAATTGTTTAAAATAAAAAATAAATTTATGGTGTAGTGATAAAATGACACATTTTATGTAAATACGTATAACTTCTAAACTAATTAATTTATTCTTATTATTCAAACTGCAATTTGTAAGATATAAGTTAACCTTGCTTTTGTATTATTTTCAATATTGTAAACATCTTACAAATATATTAAAACCGTTATTAAAATTGAATGTTTCTTCAATTTTTACAAAATCTTATCGTCATTTTGTTTTCTTTTATTTATATTACTAACAATAATTTAGAAAAACACATCAAGTTATTTTTTAAAGATAACGAGATAGTTTTTACTTCATTGACAATTTTTTTTATTGTTGTAATTGTTTAACTTTTTATGTTATTACAAAAAAAAACAAGAAAAAATTTTATGTGTAAAAAAACACTTTTTGGAAAAATGCGCATAACTTCTAAACTAATTAATCAATTGTGAGCAATAAATTTTTTTTATGTAGTTTATTAATTGTTTATAAAAGTGTAATATTTTCAATGTTATCAAAATCTTTGAAATATTTTTAAAAAGTTGTTAAAGTTAAGCAGTGCTTCAATTTCGCTAATATTTAATTCATTTTTTGTTTTCTTTCTTTATTATAAATAACAATAATTTATTAAAACACATTAACTAAGTTGTTTTATATAGATAATAACTTGTTTAATAGACAACAATTTTTTGTAGTTGTAATTATGTTTAGTTTGTTAGTTATAACCAATTAAAACAAATAATTTTCTTGTTATCTGCGCTTAGTTCAAAAACAACTTTTAGAAAAACTGCTATAACTTCTAAACTATTTATTTAATTATTATCAATCAAACGGCATTTTGTAGCTTGTTAGTTCTACTTTATAACCTATTAATTTCAATAATATAACAAATCATTAAGTACCATAAAAACACGATTTACTAAAAAATAATAAACACTTAAATCAATATCCATTACTTATAATTAAAAAAATAACACTTACCGCCTTGATCGTACCACATGCTCTACTTTGATAAAACCAAATTTCGCAATCAATACACAATCAATATAGATAAACTCTTTAAATCTCAAGTAATCCCTTCAAAGTGAAATCAATCATCAAAGCCAAAAATACCGTACCCATCAACGTCCAACTTAATCGAACACTTTCTATTTTTAATTCTGAATTACATGTTACACTTTCATACCACATTTCTCCTAAACACCCAAACCTAACCTAACAAAATTCGCACAACAAACAACTTTCATTTTAATCATGTTAATCCTACATTTTAACGCCGTTATAAAATCCGCAACAATAAATTTTACCACTAACAATAAATACACGAATTTAATTATTTAACCTTACATTCCAAGAATAATTAACATATTAAGTTCCGGCGAGGTTTATTGCTCATCGTGAGCTCATGATCAATTTGTTTAAAACATAGTTTAAGTCTAGTTGCACAATTCTATTTGTTCAATAATCATCACATACATTCGTAATCATTATCTCGATTGGCAATTTGAATCGCACAACAAATAATTTTAATAAACAAGCAAGCACAAGTCATTGGCAACAGCGATGGCGACGTGCCGAATGTCACGACACACTTTAATGTTAATAACATTAACTAATATTAACACAAATAGTGCTCAAATAATTTTATTTACAAAACAAAACACACAAACTCCAAAAAAGTGTTTCTTTTGTTTTGTTTTGATTTTTTTCGTTTTGTTTTGTTTCAACCAAAACCATATTTCATTAGTTTTGATTTATAGCAATTGTTAGCGAGCAACAACAAATGTCATGTAATAAATTCTTCATCAAGCTATATCTACATCTACATATTGAACTTTGCACACGCGTCCACGCATGCAATAAACATGAGGAATTGACTGGACCGATATAATCAATCGGAATGTTGCGGCGCGGGGAGAATTCCGCACGCATCCATCTCGTTGCGCCGCCAAGTGAAGGCTGACATGTCGGAACAAATCAGCACAATGCACATCGAGAGCAACGGAACCATATAAACAACAATTAATCATGCATTTAACGCGCCTCGATTACCAACGATTATGAACCATAATTTTTCATTTACACCAAAAAAACACAAACAAAACTTACATTTTACAAATTGATTGACTTTCGAATATTTCATTTGTTTTATAACTATTTATCTTACTTAGTTGGTCAGTTATTTAGTTTAGAAGGCGTTCATTGCTCAATGAATAAATTAAAACAAAAATAAATAAATGTTTACTTTAAGCGCCGTTTGAGTTATGTTATGATCTAGTTACTAACTTTTTTGTTTTTGTTTTGCATGGCGCGCGCGCGTCCTACGCAAATATTTCTTTCACAAACGCGACAGGTAAATGTAAAATGTAACTAACATTTGGTCTCGCCGTCGCGCCATCACCGTCGCGACAAAGTAAAAGCAGAAAAAATGACAAGATAGAAACTATACTTCACCATCTGCGATCTAAAATGTTGCAAAGTTAAAATAAAATTATTTTGAGGTTAAAAAACTCTCAACTTATAAATTAAATGGTACTTAAACTCTCTCTTAAATATAAATTTTGATGATGTTTTTCTTATTGATTTTTCAGATTACGATTGATTTGAAACTGTGCAACAAATTCCGAACCGGATAACTTCATCCTCTTCACCGTAATGGATAACTTCAAGCTGGTACTCGTCGTTGTTATCTGTAGTGCGCTTCCACTGAAGATTACAAGCTTTAATCATGATGAAGCCAATGATTTTCGACATATTTCCTATCGAGGTTTGTTGTTTAATTATTTATTATTGGAAACTAAAACAAAAGTTTAGTATTTGTTGGAGATTTCTGTTTTTTTCCTAAAATAAAAGATAAAATTAGAAAATAAAAGTGCAACGACTCATTCGATAAATAAACTTTCCTAGAAACTTGATTATCACGTCAGTTTATGACAAGCAGAGATCATTTTGAGATGTGATTTTATAACGCAAATGATAACAATCTGATACTCGTTACTAGAATAACAAAGTTAAACATAATAAAAGCCCTGTGTGCGTGATGTGCATCAGGCAAACGTATTTTATTTGATTAACTATGTTTGCGAACAAAACACACATACACACACAGCACATACACAAAGATTGTTTGCTTTTGTTCGAAATTCTAAGTGACTTGGTTACGTCTTATCAGTTTTGAACTAGTTGAAATGTTCGTATATTTACACGAAAGTTGTAAAAGGCTTGAGGCTGTAACACCAATCTCAATAAATGCGCAGCGCAACATGTTTATCTTTAACTAAGTGTAAAATTTTAGTTAAAACTGACAGCGTTTTGACAGATACGTAAGCACAATTTGCGGATATGTCAAGATTAGTACCTGTAACAACCGCTAGAGGGTTCAGATATAAATTCAAAAATGTACAAAAACCCAGAATAAAAATCAATAAAAATCAAAGTTTAAGAGATAGACTTGTTAATTTGTTTGTTTTTTTTTCTTTAGATCTTCAACTAAGTGTAGACGAGTTCCACGAAGAAGGCGTCACGACGTACTCGCAATTATTATTCGATGTCGCGCGAAATCAGGTTCTGGTCGGAGCAAGGTTCGTCAAACTCGTCCTGTTTCAATCTCCCACTTAACCTATAACTCATATTACAACTCTTCTTGCTTCTTTTGTTTTGTTTTTTGTTTTCTTTGTTTGGATTTTTTTTTCATAGTTTTAATTTGTGTTTTGTTTGTTTTTTTTATATAAATTATTAGAGATGCACTATTCCGACTGTCATTGAGACATCTGGATCTTTTGGAGCACACCCCTTGGAAAGCATCCCCCGCTAAAACTAATTTGTGCTTAGCTAAAGGCCAGTCTGAAGAAAACTGTCACAACTTTGTCAAAGTATTGCTCACGGATGGCAAGCGCGTTTTCGTATGCGGCACACAATCCTTCGCTCCTTATTGCACATGGCGAGAGGTAACTACACGTGAAATTACTTACCGTGGCGCCCATTCTAGCTGACGCAATCTGTAATCTTGCTAACGGGCCCATGGCGTGTTACAAACGTGTCGGTTCAACTGGCGTGTAATTAGTCTGTTCATTTGTTAATTGAATACGATTAGTTAAGCGAGTTTTATGACGTTGTAACACGTGGGCGTCAAATTCTAACCTAAAACCTTTAACCTATAACTTTAACCTCAAAATAATAGTGTTCTAATCGTGTTTTGTTTTAAGATTTTAAACCTAACGGAAATTACTGCAGTCGTGGATGGTATCGCACGATGTCCTTACAATCCTGCGTCAAACACAACGGCGTTACTAACAGAAACGGGGGATTATTATATGGGTGGTCCTACAGATTTCTCCGGGTCGGATTTTGCTATCTACAAAGATAGTCGAATTCGTACAAAGCAGTACGATAGTATGTGGCTTAATGAACCACAATTTGTAGGGTCCTTTGAAAGCGACAAATTTGTCTACTTTGTATTTCGGGAAGCAGCTGTTGAGTACATAAACTGCGGAAAGGTATGTAATGTAAACAACAGGAAATTAACTAATTTAATGAATTGTTATTCATTGTGATCCTTAGATGGTTTACTCGCGCATTGCTCGCGTCTGCAAAAAGGACACCGGTGGACAGGTGATGCTCAAAGATAACTGGACAACGTTCATCAAAGCACGTCTCAATTGCTCGGTTGCTGGACAGTATCCGTTTTATTACAATGAAATCCAAGACTTTAGCTACATCCCGGAAGAAAACTTACTGTACGCGACCTTTACCACCGGCTCGAATAGTATCGCAGGATCAGCGGTTTGTGCATTCAACATGTCTGCAATTAACGAAGCCTTTGCCGGTCCTTTCAAATATCAAGAACATGTCGGCAGTGCCTGGAGCCAACACCATGCTGACAACCCCGAACGGTTCGAGTGCGCTGGAAGCGGTCAAAACCACAGTGCACACAATGTCATTGAAAGTTCCAAGTATCAGTTGATGGACTTTGCTGTCCAAGCAACGGCACTCAAACCTCTCTATGACATGGCATTGGAGAGGTTCACGCATATTACGGTTGATGTGTTGGAAACTAAACATTCAAATGTTCATGTTGTCTACGTGGCTACCCAAGGTGGTGAGATCAGAAAGTTATCCGTAGTCCCCCAAACTTATCGAACGTGTTTAATCGAAGTTTGGAAACCTGTTTCGAAAGGAAATCCGATTTTAAATGTGCAATTCCTCAAAGAAACTAATTCGATTTATGTTGGGACGCGAGACGCATTAATCAAGATTCCTGCGCATCATTGCGAACGCCATAGGTCACGTGAGAGTTGCTTGAACGCAATGGATCCCTATTGTGGTTGGAATGAACTGTCCGATAAATGTACAACATCACCATATGGGGACACAAGTGATAAATATTGGTTACAAAGAAAGTTGACTTGTCCGGTTCTAGATGCACCTGTTGATGGAGGTTGGTCTACTTGGGGTAGTTGGCACTCTTGTTCTCATGTATCTTCGGCATCAGATGATAGTGATGAATGTTTATGTCGAAGGCGTGAATGTAACAATCCAGCGCCACAAAATGACGGACGGAAATGTTCAGGAAACTCGATTGCTGTGACGAATTGTACTGTCCATGGGGGTTGGACTTCATGGTCCGCATGGTCCGAGTGTTCCGCCACTTGTGGGGTAGCTGTTAAGACTCGCACAAGGACTTGTACTAATCCTGCTCCCGCTTTTGGAGGTAGGGTTTGTGTAGGACAAGACCGGTCTGAAGTTTTATGCACTGCTAATCCACCGTGTGCAGTACCAACACCTACTCCACAAGATGGCGGTTGGGGACCTTGGGAATCTTGGAGTTCTTGCTCCCAACAATGTGGTGGGTACAGAACTCGTATGAGGCGATGTAATGACCCTCCTCCGTTAAGTGGAGGGCAAGACTGTACAGGGACAGACATTGAATTTGAAACTTGTAAACGCGAATGTCCTGAACAACGCAAAACAGCTACAATTTCGTTTAATTTTACGAATTCTGAAGGGGTACCGGTTGTTAAAAGAATTAAATACTCGTGTAGGGTACCGGTAGCTTCAAATGCTTTGATTCATTTGTCACACAAAGAAATATCGTGTAGAAATAGACATTGCGAGGAAGATATTGGTGGTGCTTGGAGTCCCTGGTCTGATTGGAGTAGATGTAGTGTAACCTGTGGTATTGGACACGAAACTCGCGAAAGACGTTGTGAAGGACGTGGTGAGTGTAAAGGACCCGCAATACAAACCAGGGAGTGTATGGTTGATTGTAAATCAACATGGGGGTGCTGGTCAGATTGGTCACCTTGCAGTATATCCTGCGGTTGGGGGATACGTAAAAGGTACCGAAATTGTTTGGGTGCTAACTGTGCTGGTGAACATATGCAAGAAGAACAATGTGGAGGACTACCATGTGGTTGTAAGTTACTACCCAAATTGTTATTAAAAATATCATAACCTACTTTGGTAACCTAAAAATTAAAACCAAACTTGTTACAGCCCTGTTAGGTTGGGATGATTGGACTGTATGGTCCGAATGTGATTCAAACCAAGAACAACACCGTAAACGAGCTTGTAGAACATCCACTCCAGGACCTTTAATATGTCAAGGTCCTTCCACTGAAACCAGGATGTGTATTGTAGGCAAAGAATGGAATCGTAAGTTATTTGTTGTTAGGCAACCAAATACACAACATAACAAAAATTGCTTTGTATTGCAGCACGAATTGGTGAATCAACAATTGCCCAATCATCCGTAACGCAGACAATCATCTTCGTTGTGATTGCAATAATCTTTGGTTTCATGGCAGGCGTAGGATCGATGTATTTTTACGCGCGTAGGAGGCGCAAAAGGCGAGAGAGTGTACCAAGCTCGCCACATTACATGAGCACCAAATCAAACCCGTACATTACGGTGCCGTTCCACGACCGATATAAACGCCAACAGAACGCTACGACTAGTCTGAATAATCAGACACAAAATGGCACTTTGCAAAATAAAATTTACGAAACGTTAAAACGTAGTAGTAAAGACAATAATATCAAGGAACAACATACAGATAAATTCGAAGATAAACTGTATGAATAAGACTGATAGTGTTTAAATTAAATTAAACAATTGAAATCGACACAACATGGACGTGTTGCTAACACGCAACATTTATACGATGTAGGCAACCAAACTTACCCATTGCTTAAAAAGCAATAACTTGCATTATTTTACATAAATTGGTTTGGTAATAATACTTATTATAACATATTATAACACGCCATACTTTACCTGTACATACATACATAAAAACAGTGTTTATTATTAACATTAACCAAAAAAAAGAGAGACAAAATAACTGCAAGCCGACTCATATTGAGTTATAACTACATTATAGAGATTTATTGTATATTTTATAAAACATTAAATATTATAGTTTAATTAAAGTTGTTTTAAATGCAGTAGGATGTCTGACCTATCAATACCTTGCCTTATATATTTCACTTCCCCAAACTTCCAAAAAGTGCAAAGCAATGTGTTTTGCAAAGCAGCGTTGAAGCAAATTAAACTCCTGTTGAATGTCAAAAACTCAGGCATAGGTTACTAGGCTGCAGACTAAGAGACTAGAATCTCAAAAAAATAGATCTAAATATGGCAATGTAACCTCAATTTAAAGGTATGAGTGCTCAGATATATCTATTTCTTCTTAATTTTTGGCGATGTTGAGGAAAACACACTTGAAGCAGACATGAGGTTCTCAATATACTGACCAAGTACTTGGTTTTCAGATTTTAACTTTAAGTTTTCTTCCTTGACGCTGTCAACGCGTTGAGATAAATCATCTAGAGTGTTTTGTAGTTCAAGAACTTGGGATATAAGTCGCGCTTTTTCTTCTTGTTCATCAGGACTTGAATCTTGTTCAAGACTGTGGTGTTGTGGACTCGAACTACCATTAGTAAATGTTGATTGGATGGAATCCATGCTTTGTCCGTGAATCATGCTTGAAAAGTTTGCTTCGGACGCTGACACAGGTTCAGGCTCATCGGCGATTATAACTAATGATGAATATTTGTAACTAAATAGTGTTAAATAGTAAAAACATTAAATTGAGTTTTAGGTTACCTTGAGGATCGTCGTCTGCCAGCGGTATATTATTGATATCGTCTTGTAATTTAACGCCAGACATTTTTAGTTTGGTTTAACGTTGTTAGAACGTTTTATAGTTTTGGAATTGTTGTAAGAAATATTTAATATACGTTGTTGGACAGTAGAAGTTTGTTTGATTGGGACGAAAACAAGTGACAGATACTCCTGGTTAGGTGGTGCATAGGCAACTTCATATACAGTTAGGCAACACATAATACGCCGTTTTCTTAAACACATGCTTTGACGTAAATTTCGCAAGAAATAATTTGGCAAAGGTTAAAAACAAAAGAACAGTTTTTTTACTATACATTAATGTATATCGTCAGAACCATTAGTAATATATAATTAATAAGGTTAATCAATGAATATATATAATATATGAAACAAAGAAAATTTCTTCTTCTTGTTAATTCTTTTCTTTCACCCAGGAACTCAAATCATGGGACCATGACGTCAAAATTAAACAATCATTCCTTACAAAGTATCAAAATAACTAAAATGTAGACTGTGGAGCGTGCGAGCGAAGATGGCGACACAACGGCCCGTTGGATAAATTCTAGGTTAATAACATATAAAACGATCTGATAGAAAGCAAGGTGGACCCTTTAACCAGCAGTAATTAATCATTGTGTGATTAAAATTCGTCGCAAATAAAATCAGAGACTTCTAAATATATACGTAAAAACGCAGTGGCGTTTTACGTATTAGAAATGCTCGAGAACAAAAACAACGAAAAAAGATAACCTCAAATAAAATCACAAAGTATACCAAGGGCTACACATCTACTGGAAAAGCGCGCGCGGAATTCAGTCGTCGTTCTTCTCCGGGGAACCGTTTTCTTTCAATGGTGAACGACTGCGCGATCTTGACCGTGACCTTCCTTTGCTTTCAGACCTAGAGCGAGATCGTGATCTGAAATTTAACAATAGAAGTATTAACGTTAAATATTAAAACGAAAAATAATGCAAGATGGGGTTTAAAGGTTATGTCAGTAAATAAATTGGCATCAGTAGCATATCAGCCCCGAAAGATGGAAAATAAATCATCATTGTTATGTTTTCTGAATAAAAAACTTTAGGGCGTAAACGTACCTTTCTTTTTCCTTACTCGGTGACCGTGATTTGGATTGCTTAGAACGAGAACGCGAGCGGGATTTGGACATTTCCTTGGTACGTTCGCTGCACAATCGAGAAAGGTGGAATTAAAGTTAGATGTCAGTTAAAGTTAAATACGAAATGGGCGCTGTTGGGCGCGCTTTGTGTCGAGTGATTATGATAACGATGGTTGTGTCGTTCTTACATAGACCGTGATCGAGAGCGCGATTTGGAACGAGCTGGGGACTTGCTCTTGGAGCGACCACCACCTCCACCGCCTACGGAAGCAGGCGATCGGCTAGCCGAGCGAGACTTGCTCCTGCTCCTGGAACGACTGCGGGAACGTGAACGGGATCGCCTCCTGGAACGAGAGCGAGACCGACTGCGGCTGCTCGACGAACGCGATCGTCGACCACCACCGCCGGCTCCTCCACCACCACGACGTTTGTCTTCCACCAGACGAATGCGACGGCCATTTAATTCACTGTCGTCCAACTTGTCAATAGCATTCTTCATATCAGCACTTGTTGCAAACTCAACCACACTGGAAATTAAACAATTTACTTAATAACTTAAAAACTAGCTAATAATTTCTTAAATTATTTAATTAAACTTCAGTTTAAAAATTGGCATCAGTAGCATATCAGCCCCGAAAGATGGAAAAATAAATCATCATAGTAATAAGGTATTAAGTGTTAATAATAAATGAATAACTAAAAGTGTGCTCACCCTTCATTGCGATGTTGTTTGTGCGCATCAGCGTAGGTAACTTCTCCGGCTTGCCGCATAAAATCTTTCAAGTCCTATACAAAAACAACAATTAACGTTTGTCCTGACAGAGTAATAAACAAAAAATTTAATAAAGTGGTAATAACAACTACTTCTAGAATCTCACAACATACCAGTGTTCTTCAGTCACAATCACGATTCAGTAAAACCTCGCGTTAATTTTACCAAAATAAAACAAAAATTACAATGAAAGCGTGTGTTTGTTGCAGAAAAAACAAATGCAACGAAACATCAAAGTAATACATGACAATGTACTGTACATTACACCAATGCGATTTGTCAATGTTACCAACATTACTAAAAACAAGTCACTAGAAAAATAAGCCAATCGCGAGCAAAGTTTTACTGTAATCGTTCTTTTGTTTGTTTCAACTTGTATCGTATGTATGTTGAGTGTTTTGTTTTTGTTTGTTTTGTGTATGTGCATTGGTTAAATGTGCATGAAAACCAAAAACCCAAATGTTTTCACGAACAATGTATCGAAGCACCTCAAAATAGCATCCAGTACGTTTGCCCGTGGTTTAAACACAATATAGTTATGTTAAGAATAAATATGTAAATTTTCAATTTATAAATTGAAATAAAACGATGCGTAATTGCCGATTGGACGATGTATGCAGGCGCCATCATCGATTGCTACGACACCACAAGACCAGGGACCATCCGGACGCGACGCTGTGGAACCCTTTGAGCTTCGACCCACGACGGAACGCGACACCACCATCGAAATGTTCTTCAACTCTCAACTCACCCAATCGGCGATTACAGCAGACGCGCACGCACGGGCACAACGCTGGATATATCAAACTCATCATCCATCAACCAGATACTCATCACAATATATATAAATTAGATAATATAGGTATATCGTTTGACAATATGTAAAGGTATGATTCACAATATATTGCGCGTCATGCTAAGGTATTACCTGAGACACGAGCAACCAATGGGGCGGTAGAATTAGACATGAACGGGTACTCGATCGACCTCACTTGGCCATACTGATCTCATTGAATGACAGACATATTGAGCCCTAGTACGTGTACGTCACACTCCAAGGGAATGGGAGCTCTTTGCAAAAAATCATTTTTTATCATATTTTCATATATGCATCATTATGTACTTCAATTAATTCAAATCAATTCATTTTGCGCTGTTGCGATTAAAATTTGAATAACAGCGCCACTTGAAAGTAAATGAAAACGATAAACAACATTTTTTCGATGACGAAAAACGTCTTTCAAAGGTAAATAGTGAATAAAAAATAAGTGTTGAAGTATTTGAGACTAAGGAACTTAAAAATTAGGATGAATTGAAAAATAAAATTATAAAATAAAAATTAAAATGAAATACAGTAATGAAAAAAAAGTAAAACAAAAAAATGATAAAGGAGATTTGTTACGCTATGTACCAGAAGAACACATGACTGAACATGTATACCTCTGGCGCGGAAGAGTCGACATTGGATGGACGGCGTGGTCGTCATCGTCGTCGCTCTCATCCGTCGCTCGGCGTCAGCGTCAGCCATCAAGCTATCAGTGCGACTTGGGCTGACTTTGACTTGAATTAACCTTGAACCCCCTCGACACCATTACTCGGTTGGAATTGATTGGATTGGAATGGAGTGATTCGCTGTGGCTGGTGGCCCCGCGAATAATACACACAGTCTGACAACACCCCTTGGACTGATTGCGCCCCTCGAACTCCACGACGGCATGGATTGTCTTTCGATCGCATTACATCGCTCAGCTCGTTCATCGTTCACAATAAGCTAATGATTCGGTTATGATACACGTGGTGGCGGTGATTGTAACTCTGGGTGATGTTGGAATACTGCTAGGATGTTCGGGAGGCGTTGGCAGTTTTGGGGTTGGTAATAAAGAAAGTAGAGATAATCGCATGCAACCGGATTTGTTTTTGCTTTTCCTAATTTTGCCCGAATTCACGATTCGGTTGTTGGTTTTAACACTCACCTGCCAGCTTACGCGGCTGGATAGATTCTCGACGACTAGACGATATTCGGTTCTAGTGGGTGGTCCATATCTGTAGTTAATTAATCATAAATTAATTTGACTTATTAATTAGATTTTTTTAAATTAAATTAAATGAAATCAGTTACAAAAAATTAACATCACAAGCATATCAGCCCCGAAAGATGGTTAAATCATCACTAAATGTAATTACAAATTAATTTAAAAACAAAAAACTTACTTGTCACGACTGCGACCACGTGTTGGACCGTAACCACGACCACCACCACCGCCACCCCTCCCATCGCCGCCTCCACCACTTCCACGCCATTGGTCTGAACCACGCGGAGTGCCGCGTGCGCGCTCAACAGAAACTCTAAACACAAAACAAATCATTAATTCTCACATTACATAACAATTTTCTAAGACATTTTACCTTTCGCCAAGTAATTCCTTTCCATTCAATTCATAAACTGCATCATCAGCATCTCTATAGTCATCAAACTCCTGTAAACCACAACAAAAATTCCGTAAAACCAATTTTATAACCTAATAGTTAAACATTCAAACATAACATAAAACTTCAGTAAATATTTTAGCATCACTAGCATATCAGCCCCGAAAGATGGAAAAAATAAATCATCACAACATCTCAAAATATTTTCAATAAATATAGAATTTAAAAAAAACTTACAACAAATGCAAAACCATTTTTCATCGCCACCTCCTTGATGCGTCCATACTTTCTGAAAAACTTTTCAATGTCCCGTTCGCGGACTTTGTACGTAAGACCGCCCACAAAGACGCGTGTCCCCATTTTTGTAGATTTCTGAAACAAATAACAATAAAAAATTATTTATGTATTCATTACTTAATATATATCGATTGAAATCAATGTTAACTCACAAATTATTTAATTGTTTTATATGTTAAGTACTTAAAGTAACTATGTCATGTGACTTTATCTCCATTAAAAAAAAATTTCAGTCAACCAATGTCCTTAATGTCGAAAATACGAAATGGCCGACGGAACTTCACGTTTTACATTAGGCCCGCATGGATTAAAACACGTGGGAGTACAAAATATAACACTCAGAACCACAAAAGCAATAAAATACTAACCAAAATAATACAAAATACACTAAATTAACCGGTAATTAATAATATACGTTGAACAAAACCATAAAACGCAATAAAAGGAAATACGCGTGGCGTTTTGTCGGCACATCGATAACCAATACATAAACACAAAACAGTTACTTACTTGTAAAATCTGTGATTTATCAAAGTGTATGAACACTTATCGTTGAGTACTTGCTCAGATTGCACACTAACCGATTTCTACGCTTTAAAACATTTGTTTCTGTCGTAAAACACTTTAAAATTGAATCAATTCGACTGAACGATATTGTGAACGAACGGGAAATGGCGGACGCACGGTTGTCGTCGTTGTCGACGCGCATTACAGAGAACTTCACAGAGGGCGCATGCGCATTTCTATAATTCTAGTGATATCTAGTTACATTTATATATATTATATATGTGTACCAACTTAAATATTAAAACGTAATACAGGGTGATGTAAAAATACTTATTGTAATTTAAAGATATTTATGCGATTTATACGAAAAAGAAACAATTTATTGATATAAAAATGTCTAAATGAAATTTGCTTTCATATACACGTTCACAAACTTGGATTTTTACAAAAATAACAGCGTGAAATGTAGTTTTTGTACTTGTTCCGAATGATATGGTTATTTTCTTAATATTCGGTTATATTTAATGCGTGTGATAGGAAATATTTAAAACAAATTTAACTCTTGATTATTTAACACATAAAAAAACTACAAAAATTTTATTTCCTATGACACGCATTAGCCGCTTAAACTCTCAAATTTAACGCGATGTTTTTCTTCATTTCTTCATAGAAGAAA
Organism: Atheta pasadenae; assembly: GCA_030264155.1. Taxonomy (NCBI): domain Eukaryota; kingdom Metazoa; phylum Arthropoda; class Insecta; order Coleoptera; family Staphylinidae; genus Atheta; species Atheta pasadenae. The sequence continues at coordinate 19,936 of JARJDS010037584.1, read as the reverse complement.
CCTGTAATCACCTGTAACTGTCAGTGCAATAAATAGTCTTTGTAGTTCTTCAGCGTTTTCAACTGCTTCTTAATCTGCTTGACTAAATCTAACGGTTGAACTAGAATCGAAATATCACGACCGACGGCGTTAAGCCGGTCCCTCACATGGTTGTCCTTGTAAAACAAATTCAACGGCCGGCCGTTTATCTCAGTAAGCACCCAATTGGTGGCAGCACCTGCCGCCCCCTCGCACGCTGGCGCTCGCGGCGTCAAACCATGCCTCGCAGCCAAACCATCCGGTAAAACATCAGCGATCACAGCAGTGTTACCCTCCTGCACGATACCTAAGGGTTGACCTTCAACATCGCGATGAATTACGAAGACCTGACCACGTGGTACACGATTTACAACAATTTGCAGATGCATACTCTGCGATGCACGCAGCACTTTTTGAACATCGGCAGTACAACGCGTCTTACACCCTTCGATTGTTAATAACTGATCACCGATGTGCAAAACATTATAAAGCATCGGGTTTTCTTTTAGTTTTAAACCACACACCCAGACTGTACTGAACGCATCGACGAATGCGATACAATTCGTGCAGTCTCGTTTTCGAAGTCTTAACCTAACACCACCTGGGTGTTCAATTTCTTTCTGAAGCTGCATTACTTGATGTTCTCTTAAAGTTAAATACGGTTCTGGAGGCAGGATTTGTTGTATTTGTTGGTTGATATGTCGACTACGGCCATTTTGTTGACCGTTTTGTGTGATGTATTGCAGATTGGACGGACCTGGTGATTGTGATTGCGAATGAGTTTGCGTGAGCTGAAACAAATGCTCGTAACGATTGACATTATCAACAGTTGATGCTTGTTGTTGCGCAACAGACTGCGCTAGATTGTGATGTTGTTCGGCTAAAAGCTCCGCGGATAAATTTTCAAAATTAAAAACATTCGCCGATGGATGATTTTCATTGTTTTCTTCTTCAGTGTTCGACGCTGAATCGGAATTATTCGATAGTATGTTAGGTGAACGTGAACTTGACGAATTGGACGAGTTTGATGTGGTTCTATGAAGAATATCTCTTCTAAAATATACAAAAATGTCATTTTAAGGTTATTTGGTGTAACATAACTTTAAAATATGTTATTACCTAGCTATTATCACATTGTGATTGGAAGATACAGGTTCAATCCCTGGTAAAAACGCTGGAGGCACCTCTGGAGGTGGTGGTAAAGGTGAAGTAGGATCTCTAGTTGGTAGTAAAGGTGTTGCTTTAGATTCAGGTGGTTTACTATAAAGATTTTCTTTCGGTGTGAGAATTTTTAACTCTTCAAGTTTACTTTGTAGACTTTCAACCCAATCTAGCATCACTTCCCATGACGGTGCCGCTAATCTAACAACTTCACTAGATAGAGTTATCACAAATTCATAGTCTTGGTCCTGGGCACAGATTGTTGGTGACACATGTTGCGCATCATTTAAACTAATATACCACAATGGTTTGTGGAGGACAGCTGACTTGTTGTCGAAATATGTTTCGAGATAAGCATCACTGTCGTCGTGTACACAAAAAACGACCCAGACGTGTTCTTTTTTAGCCTAAAATTTAATTCCAAACACACCAAACAATTGAACATAAATAACATTTGTTTTTTTTTATTTCTAAGTAATAAGTATACGTACACGTCTTGAATCGACACATCCTTTATTTATCTTTTTAAGCCAAGTGCTTTTGTGTATCTCGCGAAACATGGGGCTGTCGAAGTGCCGCCCCTGCCGCCCGTTTGGATTGTTGGGAAGATTGCCCGCGTTTTCAGCCATGTCCGATCAGAATCAGCGAGACACAAATCACGATGCACCACACGGAACATTTTCCTTCGCGATTGGTTAATTGTTTAACTATTTCGTTCGCATCGCTGCTGTTCACTGCGTTGGTAAACGACAAATAGATTTGGACGGGAAGAAATTACAATGCACACAGAGGCACACAACACCAACGACTACCAACGCTGACAATTTCTGACAGAACTGACAGGAGAAGAAGGAGCGGAGGTGTGAAGGACACAAACCATGCAGAGCGATGCAATGTGAAAGAACGAAAAGCATAATACGCATAATATACTCACGGAATGATTGTTAGCAATTCTTTATTGCATAACATCACAAATAATAATTTAATAACACGCTCAACTGCTTTGATTGGTTAAAAAATTAAATTGTTCAACAATAGTCCACGCATGTTCAATGTAAAACGCGCGCATCGCAATAATAAACATTAATTGAAGGCATTGAACTTAATTTAAACATTTTAACTTGTAGAAAATTTCTCTTTAATTGATAAAACATGTTATTCATAATTAAATTGTGAAAGGTAGGTTAGAACTGCAACGTTTAATAACAAGCAAAATTCACTTTTTTTAAAGAAACAACTTATGTTAATTATAAAAAATTAATTAATTATATAAATTATCACTTAACACACTATATTTTACTTCTTAGCAATTAAATAAACTAAAAACAACCGAATTATTTAAAACAAAACCGTTGAATACAATAAAACATAGTTGCAATATAGGCAACCAACATTACACTAATTCTCAATAACATTATTCTTAACCTTTGGCGATCTATATTAAAAAAAACAAAAGCATGTTTAAATATATTTATTACCCATAAAACACATTAAAATCAAACATTCCTAACCTACAATCTAAATTACAATCATTTAACTCTTTATCTAAGATCACATCAATATTATCAAACAGTGTTTTTAGTTCTAACTTAACATCATCATCAATTTTAAGGTTATCTCTTTTTGTAGACTTTGTAAACCATTCCAACGTAAACTTAACTTGACACATAACTTCTTTCCAAAGTGTTATTTGTTTAAAATACTGCATTTGTAAACAAGCCAAAGTTTTACTAACTTTTTCACCCAAAGTTCCTTTCATCAACGTTAACCTCCTAACGTGTTTAAATTTTTCCAAATACTCATCAACAACACTCTTTAATGAAGCTACTATTTCATTAGATTGAGTTACACCTACAAATCTAGTATTGCAATGTACACATTCAACAAAATATTCATAACTATACCGACGACTTATAACCACAAATCGGCAACACGCAACGCACCGAAAATGAAACGGTAAAATATTATCAAGTTTAAAATGCGCAGGCAAATCATTCAAAGTCCAAACATTCAATAAACTCTGCTCAGGTTTCAAAAACGCAGTCACACTATCAACATTAACATACTGCGGTACAGCGTTGAATATTTTTTCCAATAAAACAAAAGCTTGTTTACGTTTATAATAATTTTTATCAATGCGTAAGTTACTAACCAAACTCAACAACTTGAACTCTTCCACATCGTATGCTCGAGCATTTGTTTCATTATTTGTTCCGTCAGTACAAATAACATACGAAACAGTATCGCATTGTTTGTAACTGTAACCATGGCAACTAAAGTTACGCCTGGAAACAATATGGCCGTACGGCGTTTGTTTTTTATAACTCTCCGGCGCGTTCTGCAACTGAACATGCATGACATAATCATCAACATTATTACTACCAAACTTTTCTGTCATTGTACACATCAATTCATTGGTTCGCACAAATCTAGGTTGTTTCACAACAATACGATCCAGAAAATAATGAAACAAATCATGACAAATACGTGGCGTTGTTTTTTTCAACACGCCCTTAACAATCCAGTGATTTTGTTCTATTGATTTGTTATTATTGACATTATTGACTGGATTTACAAAAAATAAATCATGATACCTTAAAGCGTAGTTTTGTTTATCAAAAATAATCCCGTGTGAAAAAACACCTTCGAGTTTTAACCTCACAAATCGCCAATTGTTGTTCATAACCTCTAAATATTTAACCGCCGCATTTAACGCTGAGTTATAATCTGTAGTGTTTAATAACTCAACAAAAACACTGTCGGTATGACCGAAAATAATCGCACATTGTAAAGCTGATGGTATTTTATATTCCAATTCAGTTAAAAGTTCTCGTCCATGTTTTGTGATCAAATTCGCTAAAGTTGGATAATAAAAATCACAATATTCGCTTGATAAACAACCATAAACACTATTTGTTAAAGCTTTTATTATGGTACTCCTTTGAATCATTGTTTCGGCTTCATTTGTTGTTAAATCTTGACGCAAGCGCGTTAGTTTTGACATTAACTTTGGCAACACTTTATCATCCCACGAAGCAAAACTTAGGTTATATTCTTGAATGACACTTGGATATAAAGATTTGAAATCAAAGGCTAGTATTAAATCATTGTAATACCCAACTTTAGGTTCTAATATTTTCCCACCTCGAATAACACTTTTGATTTTAGTTAGTTTATTATTATTAAGGTTAGGATTTTTTTCTCGTATTAATGCCTTCGAGTGTAATTCATGTTTTAACATGTATTCTACACGTTTTAAATGTCCTGAAGAACAAACTTCGTTTAAAGGACAACCTGTCACATTTGAAATTAACTTGTAAATCGATATTATGTTGAGTTTATTACTTAAAATCAAATGTTTTTGTGTTCGAGTTAATAAATCTTTGGTTATGTTTTGTGCAGTGTTTTCTTCAGCATTGTTCAGGTGTGAAATATTATTTATATCTTTTAAGTATTCAAATATTTCGGTTTCTTTAGTTAATAAATGTGGAGATAATTCTTGAATGGCAAGTTTCAAATCAATTACAATGTATTGCAAGAACAAATTAGTCATTGCCAAATTGTAATTATTTGTATGATGCGTAAATCTTTGTTTGTCATAACAAATAATTATATTGATGTCATCATTTGTTAATATTTTATGTAATTGTTGAATTATATCATTAGAACTATCACAAACAATGATTTTGTTAGATGATGTATTACTTATTTCATTTTTTCCGCAATGTATGACTGTAACAAAACAAACATGTGTATAACTGGTTGCCTATACTACATATGTTTATAATATATAATTCGATATAATTCAAAAATGTCAAGTTTTAAGGTTAAAAACCACATAAAACAACAGAAAATTATCAATTTTAAACAGTACCACAATTGTTTAAAATAATTAATTAAATACTTACAAGTTTTTGTTGATTTTAACATACATATTGTATCATTCCACTCAGCAAAACTCAAAACAAACACAAACGGATCATTTTTTCCATTTTTAACTACAGCCATAAACTCCAAAAATAATATATTTAAAGCTGGTATACATTCTTGTAAAATATCACAGTTTGTTTGTGGGGGCACTACATTGACATCATTTGGATGGCAATGTAAAACTGAAGGTCGACAAGACTTAACTTTTTCATCACTGTATGTTTCAATTTTTAACCAACTTGGACCTTTAATATTTTTTTCCAATAAAAAAGCATTTAATGCATTTTGTTTTAAACCATATATATAATCAATACAACTATTCTTTGGTATATTATTATTATCAAAATAAAATTGATCTTGTAGTTGGTATTGAATTTTCAAAAACATTTGTAATTTATCACTATGAATTGTATATTTTTGTACAACCTCACTACAATATGTTGGCATTGTAGTTAAACCTTTTACAATACTATTAAGTTCATCTTCAACTACAGCTTTAAAATGTTCAACTATTATATCCTTGTTTTGATTCATGTTAAAATCAGTAGCGGTTATTGCACTCACATCTTTTGTTTTAACATACAAACATTTTGTCACTGGGCTCAAAACAATTGTGCAAGGATTAAAGCTGTTTTCATATTTTAATTTACCAAATAACAGTAATGAGTGTTTGCTTTGAATACCATGTAGAAAATAAAAGTTGTAAGTCTACAAGAATTAGGAATTAAGTAAAATTTGTTATAGTTTGTATTTATTTTACTTACATTCACGTTAACATTGAATGAGTCGTCACTGAAATCCATTATATATTAATTTATCGTTGTAATTATATTTTAAACATGTTTGTTTTGAATATTACAGCAAATAACCTTTATTATAATTTGTATCCCGCCGTTTCTCAGCTGAGTTTTAAACAGCATGATTTCAAACAACTGTCAACTTGACATTAAAAACTTTAATATAGGCAACTTTCAATACAGTAATCAACCAATATACATTATTCTTAACCCGTTACGATCTTTTGATTTATTTCGTTAAAGATAGATTTTAACTATAAATCGCAATTTGTAACGTTCAGTAAACCGTAAACAATTAGTTTTGTGTATTCGGGAACTATAATCATGTTGTGTACTTTGATTGTTTGGTTTATTTTGTTATTTTTGTCATTAGAAAGTACAAAACTCAGTATTTACTTGTGATTTTGGACTATAAGTGCGTTATTTACTTTATAATAATATATTATTACATTGATTGCATGATTTCAATCAATTATTTGACAATAAATAATAAATTACACATAACTACTTTATTTCTGTGATGTTTAAAGTGAAATTAGATTAAGTTGTAAAATATTTTTGTTTTTTTTTTCATAAAATTTTAGTAAAGCAATAAATAGTGTACAAATTACTAATAATTTTTGTTATTGTGTACTATTATTTATTTTTATGGACGTATATTGTTTTAAAACATGGCTATTAACTAATTAAATGCATTCTGTGTTTTTTGTTACTTTTTATGTTATATTTTTGGTTATGTGAGTTTTATGTTGCTGTGTAATCTATATATTATTAGTATTTTATGTTATGAAGATGTTTTGTAGTTTGTTTAAGTAAAAACTTATGTTTTAGCGTTTTTGTACTTAAATTAGAAATGCAAGATGGTCGTATTCGCGCGAAATGTGCACAGAAGCATAGCAGTATGCCGTGAAAGCGTTAAATAATTCACATTCCACTTTGAAGAAGAAGGTAAAAAGGAGGAAGTCTTAGTCGAGGCGTTAAGTAGTAAATATTTGCACAAATTATTGATGCATTAATATTATATACTTGTACAAACAAAAGTTATAATAAAATTAAAAACAAAAAAAAAAACTTAATAAAATCGACGATATAAAAGTAATAATTACGAAGAACTAGTTTAAATGGACTATTAAACATGACATTTAATAAATTAACTTATTGTTTACATTTTAAACGCAATACCATAAGTTATAATGTTAAAATATAAAATTTTTTCAACTTTTAAATATTTAGTTATATTTTAACCTTAAAATAAATATGTTCAGAACTATAAATTGACCATTTTAAAACAATATCTTCCTAAACGAACTTATCCTTTATCTCAAGTATCAGTTTGATCAATGTTGTAATCAAAATGGCGATGTTATGACCAAAAAATGATTTTATAACACGTTTAAGAAATTGTAACAATGTAGTCGCACTTAACCCCAAAATAACTAATTAAATGTCTGAATATTGGCTTTTTCAAAACAATATTTCCATAAAACAACTTATCCTCTATTCCTGATAAAAATTTAGTGAAGATTGCTTTCAAAATGGCGGAGTTATAACCAAAAAATGATTATATAACGCGTTTGCGAAATTGTAACAATGTAGTTACAGTTAACCCCAAAATAACTAATTAGATGTCTGAATATTGATTTTTTCAAAACAATATTTCCATAAAACAACTAATCCTCTATTTCTGATAAAAATTTAGTGAAGATTGCATTCAAAATGGCGGAGTTATAACCAAAAAATGATTTTATAACACGTTTGCGTAAAAAAACTTTGAACACGTTAAATTAAAATTTCCAAAACAAGACTTTAATTAATCACTTCAACTTCTACCAATTTCTACTCTACTCAGATAACACGCAAAATGACTGAATTATAACCACAAACTCACAATAACCCATTAAAGCCAAACAAACCACAACAATTCTACACGGAAAACGAAACAGAACAATAATAGCATGACATTTTACACAACAGATTAAAAACTATATTTTCCTCTATAATACTATCACCAATTAAACCACACATTCAATACTCATTATACTACTCGTACATGGCAAACAAATTAAAAATAATCTAAAGAAAGTAGCAAATTTTCATTAATTTCTTATTACTCGTATTTTGTTAAACAATCAACGTTGTATTCTTTTCAATCCTATCTACCTTATATTGCCGTGTAAACATTACAACCAAACAAAACAAAAAAATTAATTTAACAATTGAGCAACCATAAAAAGCACACATTGAAAAAAGCACTAAAACCGCGCTGATAATAACTCAGCATACAACACATCGTTATCAGTAATCGTGTGCCCGTGCAAGTGTGCCGTTCGTTGGCTTCACATTGGCTTCCTACGTGTTGTGTTGTTAGTCATACTCGTTTTTGAGTTCAAATTAAAGAGGATAAAAAAAAACAACACACACCTACATAATAAAATAAGAAAAATAACAAATAATATTTTATCGTTATCACAAAAGAAATAAAACGAAATACTTACATGCTGAGTCAACTTGCAGTTTTGATAAGATTTACACAATTTACATAAAATTCACAAGTTTTTTGTTGATTTTTTTAGTGTTTCACTAAATTTAACACGATCAACATAAAATTATTCTATTTTATGTGGTTTTATGCTTACTAATGATGTCAATTAAACGTCAATTTGACATTGATGTATAATTGGTTGCCTATAGTAAAGTTATAAGTACAAAATTACAAATAATTTATAGATAAATGCTGATAATTAAAAAAGTAGGTTACTAAATTAATATTTAACGCACTTTTGATCGTTTTCCATGCAATTGGAATAAATAACAAGCATAATTTTACGTTTTATCAGCGTTTTACATTTTGTACACCGCGCATGCGTTAAACACGCACTGCGCTTGCGTTATCTCACCGCACACGAACTACCTACTCGTTAATTTGCATCAAATTAATTAAACATGCAAGTCATCATTAAAATTTGCATGCAAGTGCAGTTTATTAATAATTTAATTCAGTAATTAAAGCATTTATTAAACGAAACTTTCAAAACGTTGTAAAAGTTTACGATTTGAAACCTAACCTAAAACGCATGCGTTATTTGTGACGGTAATTGACAGTGGAAGCAGTGGAGGCGGTGGTGGCGGCAGAAACACTCACTAGACCTGACTTGGCTTGACTACAAACCAAAACCAAAACTCTCTCCTTCTTTCTCTGCGCAAATGCCACCCACACGCGAACATTTTACCGATCGTTGCCGCACACGAAACTCGCGCAGTTCACGCAGTACACGCAGTACTGGCAAACGCGCAGGACAGACTGCAGGACGCGGTTTTCTTTTTCACTGTGTGTGATAATACCAGTGAATTGACAACCATCCGGTTTGGTAAATCCTGCACCTGCCACAGCGGCTCACGACCACCGCCGCCGCCAACATATGTCGCAAGTGAGCGATGTGTTCGACTTTTATGCAAATCTTGTAATTTGCAATCTTTGATTGTAAATTGTGATAGTGGAAGGGTTAACTGTTAATTGCATTTAATAGCAATTGCACGTCAGAACACGTATCCAGGGAGTTATCACTGACGGATCATTGGCGCAGGTTGACAACAATACAAACATTAAAGTTAAATAAAAAACAAAAGTGAAATAAAAAGTGATTTGTTGAATTGTTGGAATAACAAGTGACAAACATAAACCTGCAGTCAAAGAAAGTTAAGTTAAAGTACATATCAGATTGTGTGCGTTTCGCGATGATTAACGAGTATAGTAATTACGGCGAGTGCGGGATGGATGAGCATCCAGCTGGAAAGCGGTGGGATCCTCTGGGTGCACCGAATGATGATAATGACGCGCGCGAGGATGCTGAAGCACAGTATTCATCGCGACGGTATGATAACGAGTGTTCCGACCACCACTGGTAAGTAAAACTAACCTAAGATAACCTAAAATTTTGTGATAAAAACTTAACCTGACTTAAAGTAACTGACATAACCTCAAAAAACCGATACTAATTTTAAATTTTCTAAAAAAAATAATTCTAGGTTATTTTGAAAATGGCGCTTTTTTTTGGTTACCCACTTTCAAAGTGGTTTTAACCTTCAAATTTAACCGAAACTATAATTTATTTTAATTAATTCAACATTTGTCAACGATAATTGATTGCTCAAACTAAATACTTGCAGTTTTTTAAATATTTTATCAAAGTTACTGATAAATATTACTTTAAAACACACAAATTTCAACAAATTTTGATCAGTTTTTCGTTGTAACTTGCAAAACCAACAAACCACAGACACTAATCATGTTTATTTACCTACCAACTAAAGAAATAAGTTTTAAAACATCAAATTGTTGGTAAATACGACGTAAACATAACCTGAAAACTACTTTTTTAACACCTAACCTAACCTTATTTTATTTAACGTTACTAACCTTAAATTTTCAGTATCCACGTCGAGAAATACAAACACCTTGAAGAAGAACAAGACCTTTTAAGTTCATCTCTCTTCGCCTTGACCACACACTTCGCCCAAGTCCAGTTCCGCCTCCGACAAATCGTCGAAGCTAACAGTGATGATAAAGAAGATTTGTTAAAAAACCTCGAAGAGTTTGCCTTCCGCGGTATTCCTGACATCGCATCAGTTCGTGAAAACATCTCCCTGGGTGACACAACCCTAAACGACGCAGTCACAATGCGTTGCAATCAACAAATCGAACTGATCAACAAATTAAAAGATCAATTACATGAATTAGAACAATACGCGTTTGAAAGTGGACATGCTGGTGTGCCACAAAACGTTATCCTTGAACGACAAAGAGTTATCCTCAATGAATTAAAAGACCGCATGAATCTCGAGTTGGATATTGATCAATACCATCAATTGACACCGGACGCGGTAAAAGCCCACGTGGATCAAGCTTTAGGTCAATTTGTCAGTCCGTTGAAAATGAAAGAACATTTAGTGGCACAGTTGAAGACCCAAGTCGCTGATTTAGAGCGGTTTATTGGCCATCTACAGATAGATTCAAAAAACACAAAATGTGCATGTGGTTGCGCATTACACTCAGTGGCAAAGAACAAAACCAAGGAGGATACTTTAGGTATTGTGCAGCGAACAGCGGAATTATTACAAATGTTCGCGTTGTTGCAATTACGAGGAACGAATCAGACGAGGTTTAAAAAGAATAATTTAAAAACGACGATGAAAGTTAACCATTACGGGTAAGTAACAATAACTGAACATAACCTAACTTAGGGACTGGTTGTAATTAACCTAAAATTTTTAGTGATTTACGCGCCCGATTAGAAGTAGCCATCGCCAGGGTTCGTGACATGATGATTTCGGTCGAAGCAACCCCAATGCCGTACGAAGGCGACTACAGTAGCGATTCCGAATCCCCGACTGTGTTGTGCAACGTACAGATTACAACAGCGGTGCGTAAATTGTTGGCGCCGAGTATTAGAGACCTAGTGCAACACGGGATTTACGCGTCTGGTAACCGAAGCAGCGTGGTGCCATTCATCGGTTGTTTTTCACGCCGAAACTCTGAAGGAGACGAAGGCGTGCACGTTTGGGAGTTAATACTCGAGTATTATTCGCTGAAAAACGGCGAGAGTTTTAACGCAACCCCAGCGAGGAAGCTGTCACAAAGCTTTAACCTTGACATTGCCGGTTCTTCAGTAAACAGCAGCAAACAAAGCATGCTTGGTGCGATCGGAAGTATTATTTCGACGCATTCGAGGTACAAACGAAGTCACGACGCACATTTTAAAGCTTTCGTTTGTGCGGCGCTTAAGTAAGTTATAGGCAACCAAGTTTACAGCTTAATTTTTTTAACCTAACTTTTAACCACCATTTTATTTACAGTGCAAATAAACTGGTCACATGGTTAAGCCTAATATTCCAATGCAAGCAATTGATAAGCATGTATTACTTACCATGGAGTTATGTCATTAAAACTGGTAATTATCGCTGATTGTTCTAGTATTTGTTATTTTTTGTAAACAAGCGTGAATGAAAATAACTATACCTTGTTTTTTAAGGATTCCAAGACGGCCTGCAGAGTTTGGACTCACTCACCCGTTTCAATTTTGATTTACCCGTGGATTTGGCGGTGCGGCAGTTCCAAAATATCAAAGATGTCTTCACATAGTTCCTATTAACATAACCAAACGTTTATTTGTTAATACTTTGTGAAACAAGTATTATTGGCATGGTAGCCATTTTGTTTCGGTTCACACAGCGTTGTTGTTGATTACCGCGTCCATTTTTGTTTGTTACGGCGCGTGTTTCTGATTATTTTCTTGTTGCGACTTATACTTTGTGATATTTACATTGATATACATCAAGAGATCACAATTATCTCATATTATTCACATTTATGTGCTAATTAGCACATTTATGTGCTATCACTTATTTATTGTAATTTATTTTGGTTTTATAGTCAAGTTCGGTTGCTTCCAATATTGTGAGGTTAGGTTCGTATTGAAAATTACAATCTTAGCGTATATAAAGCAAGATACATGTGAATATCAGCTAAAGACTTATAATATTAAACTTATACATTAAACATTAATTAATTTACGCAAGGATTTTAAGGATCCAAGTATGTAAAGTTAAATAAAATGTCAAAATGAAACATAACCAACAAAACAAGCATGATTTCTTGTTTTTGTGTACATCATTTTTAATTATTTAATTTATTTAACTTACATGACTAGTTTTGTGTTGTTTTTGTTTTAATTAGTCAATTATATAAAAATCTAAACATTTAAATGCCCTGAATACAAATCACACTACTAAAGTTTAAATTATTTACGTTTTTTGACAATTATTTAAGTTTATAACGCCCGGTATAACGTATGTCCAACTGTGATCACCGCAACCCAAATCACACAAAATGTCAAAAAATCGCCAAAACTTCTAACCTCAAAGAGTATTGCGTGTCATACGTATTACTTATCGTAATTAATTAACAATGTCATAAACTTTTGAATAATTAACTAATTAACTAATAATATTTTACGTGGAAAACGTGTTATAAGTTGAAAAGTGTTGAAAGTCAAATTTTACTCTTTCTTCTTCTGTTTCAATGTTTGTTGTGTTTCTGTGGGAGACGATGATGGTAATTTAATAATTTCTGTGAAGATTAAAGTCCCTAAGAATACCAAACCTGTCCCAAACCAATGTCCCAGCGTGAATGGATTTTTAAAGTACACAATTGAAAAAATTAACGATAAAAACTTTCGTAGGGTTACAACTAATGTAACAGTTAGTGAGGTACATTCAGTGGTGAGGACATAAACTGAACTGATACATAAATACTGCGTAATTACGTTTCCTATCATATAAATCACCAACAAAGGCAAGGCGTAGTTGACTAGTGGAATGGTTGTTGATTCACTCTTGACCATCACATCGAAGTGGTCCACAATACTTTGACCATAGAAAACAAACAGTGGAAGGGATAATAAATGCTGAAACAATAACATATAATTATAACTTTAAACAATTAAACAAAAACATTAGTCAAAGCATGATTTGTTAATATTCCAACCAAGTAACGTATGCAACCCATAATACACTTTTTTATGTTACTTGCCAGTTTTAATAAATTTTAACTATAAATATTAACAATTAGTACTTACAGTATAATATAAAGCTTCTTCCGGATGTTTTCCGTGTTCTTTGTACAAAACTTCTTGAAAAATACCCATTCGCGCCGATAATAACAAAGCAGTTGTCAAAATAACAATCCCAACAATCCACCAGAAGAATTCGACGCTGGCATTACTTTCGATTTGATTTTCAACGTCTGGTAATGGATGTTCATTGCCGCAATTTGTACACGCTGCTTTCTGATTACCAGAAATAAATGTACAAATAATTATGCCGAGTGTTATCATAGCAACAGATAAGAATTTAGAAAATGCGTATTTCTTGTTGAGGATCCATATTCCCATGATAAGATTTGCAATTAAAGAACCCTATAACATTAAACATTCATTACAAAATCTATCCTTGAACTATTAGTTTTATGTGTAATTAAACAAAACTGTAATCTATTTTATGCACCTAACCTTAAAGTCAATCATAAACTTTATAGTTTTGTTTACTACAAGCTTATCCTTGACTTCCTTATTATAAAATAAATAAAATATAATACTTACAGCTCTAAATATCATGTGTAGAGGCACTGGGATATTAAAACTGAACGCCCAATTGTTGAAAACACTCGTTATGAAGAAGAAACAAACGAGTTTGAAGTACGCAGACATTTGGATTTTAGGCTTAACGGTGCCGAATTTATGCGTTGTGATGAAGCCATGAACGGCGATGAATAAAAATTGACAAATTGTGATTAAATTACCACAACCTGGATCTTCACTACAATTAAAAATTAGAAATATTATAATCAAGTTAGTGTAGTTAGTTTGGTGTATTTTGGGTTGCATATGTTACACACACGAATTGTGACATTTGACACATCCTAGCATGCCATGCATTGCAATGCATGATGGGACATTTGTTTTCGCTTTGTAATTTTTGTGTGTAACAAAGTAAAACGTTTTTTCAACACAAAAAACACTTACCGAACTAAATATTCAAGAAACACGTTGTTTAATCCACATCCGATGTAGACTAAAGCAATCGCCACCACTGCTTTTGGATTCATTTTTGTTGCGTTGAAGGTTTGTAATTTGTAATGCAATTATTCGAACATTTATTACGTTTTCAATTTGTTTCTGAAACAAAATCGATTTATAATCACCAGTACCACGATCTTTAATGAGTGTAACATCAAATGATAACAGATTTAAGTGAAAACTTCAAATAAATCTTATCAGATACGTACTTTATTTAGTTTTGTTAGTCTAAATATATGTTTGTGTTATCAGTGCATATTGTTCGATAGTATTGATCAATATTTATTACAAATTGGTATGATTGTGCAGTTTTTGGGTTTGGGTGTTTGTATTGTGAAAACTGATTTCGTAATTTCTAGAAACGAATTGATTCGAACAAAGTTTACAATGAAAATGTACGCATCGACCGAATATTCATCGAGTTGTCAACTGTCAACTATAAAGTTTTATGATTTCTTTGTAATTGAAATTTTTATTAATCGTAAATGTGTTATCTTTAATGAACGATGCTTTCCGTAAAAAAATTCCAGTAAAAATATACCGTTGAACTTACCTCACAATTGCAGGTAAGTAACAAACATGATAAACAAAAAATAATTAAATGAAGCCAAGGTTTTATATTGTTACACGTAATACATTTAAACACGAAATCAAGTAATACTTAAAGAAAACTAATAAAACCTTGAATTACTTGTGTATTTTGTGCATGTCATTTAGAATGATTGAGTAAGAGCAAGTGATGATTATGACCACTACATGACATTGAACTCAAATCTTTTAAATGAATTAACGTTTAATAACGATAAAAGTACATAATAAACTATTGACTAGGTGTTGTGGTAAAAGTAGTGATTTGTAATCATCAATTATTTACTTACAGTTTTCTATTTTGGTTGTAACTTATAAATTTTGTTGTTTTATAAATAGATTTTTGTAATAAATTGATTTATCCTCATAAAACTCACGGAATTACGCACGAGTATACATTTGGAAGCGTTGACTGATGTTTTCGTGGGTGGTGTGCGCACATTACTATCAATCTTTTAATAAATCGCGATAGATTCGGTGGAATTTATTAATATTCACTGTTTACGTTAGTTATTTTGAGGTTAAGCCGGACTCTGCGCTGTGGTGCGTTGCGTCGTGGCCTATGCGGCACGAAGTACTGAAAAGCGATTAGATCAAAGCAGACAGCAATCAAATACAAATGGTTTAGTATTATTAGTCGAGCGTAAATCGTAGTTGGTCGTAGCTGCTTGGGAAGGAAACAAACAGAAACAAAACAAAAATCATGTGTTGGTGTGGTGGATGGTGGTAATCTTGCAATGACGTAATTATCGTAATGCAAAACAATACATTGTGATAATACATAGATTATGTAATGTGTTTCGTGTGTTTTATTTAATTTTTGTATTCCTGCTTGTGTGGGCTTTGTTTATTTAATTATTTAAGATTATTAATTGTATTTACCTATTTTTACACAGCAATTGTTTTAAATTTTCAAAACTGTAAAATCTGCTTTTTGTCAAGTAATTGTTTGTGGTTTTTAATTTCACCGCCAGATGACGCTAAAGTGCTATCCACTGTTGATTTTTATTATTTTCCGGGTTTGTTAATAAATAAAACAAAATTAACAGTTTTAAGTATAAAATTATTTATTTTTGTGTGATTAACAATAATTTATATTGTTTTTGAGTTAAAAGTTGCTTAAAATTAAAATTTAATTTAAAATATAAATTATTAGTGTCAACTATGCCTAACAGAGGGCGATACCAATTCTGTACTTGTATTTAATTTCTTCAAATGTTTTTATTTGATTTTCTATTTACTTTAATGCAACTTTGCATTTTTTATTGATTGATAAAAATACATTATTGGATTAAATATATGATTTAAATTACTAATAAGAAATGATAATGTGATCTGTTTAAGTTTTTTAATTGTATTACATAGTTATTAATTAGTTTGAACTGTAAATTAAGGGTAGTTAATTAATAGTCGGATTGGATTAATTGGAATACCCGAATTTCGCGTGAATGCACACGTAAATCGAACGTACATATGTAGGTATGTGAGTTTGTGGATTCTAGTTTCTGGAAACTGATTGGACCGATTGGATCGATAATGTAGGTGCAAGTAATGATGGGGATGAAGTAATGAAGGTGCATGTTAATTAACGATCCGATGACATTCGACGCAATCTGGTCTATTATTAGGTTGATTGTCTCTCCTTTGCATTTAACACGATCCTGACATGTTTAAATGAAAATTACGTTGCAATTTTTGTAAAATGTATTTTACTTAACTGTTGTGGTTAAAATTATAAACATTATAAGTTATGTTTTAAATCATTGTACTAATATTTGGTATATTAATTAGAAAATAGTAGTTTTGCAACGTTTTACATTAGTTTGATTTATTTGAATAAAAGAAATTGATGTGTTTTTTAAGGTTATTGTAAAATTGGTGCGTTTTATCAAAAAATGTTACTAAGATAAAATGTAGATAATTTAATTATCTACAACTTTTGTTTAAATCATTTTTTGATATTGTTATTAGAAATATTCGATTTTGAGGTTTTTAATCACAAAAACTGATCAATTTTTTATGAGTGCGTTTTAGTATGTTGAATTTTGGGGATTTGCACAAAACTGATGCGTTCTAGTAAAAAATGTTACTAAGATAAAATGTAGTTAATTTAATTATCTACAACTTTTGTTTAAATCATTTTTTGATATTTTTATTAGAAATGATAGTTTCGTGATGTTAAACATTAATTTTCTGAATTTTTGAAAATTTTTGAATTGGCGATTTTTATATTTATTGCATTTATTGCAAAATTGGTGCGTTGCATCAAAAAAAGTTACTAAGATAAAATGTGCGTTAGTTTATAAGGAATAATATTTGTTATAAACGTTTTTTGATATTTTTATTAGAAATATAAGTTTTCATTGGTTTTGTGTCAAAAATCATGGTAAAACTTGCTCGTCGATTTTTGACTTTCAATGTTTTTGGTCAATTTTTACAAAACTGGTGCGTTCTATCAAAAAATGTTACTAAGATAAAATGTAGATAATTTAATTATCTACAACTTTTGTTTAAATCACTTTTTGATATTGTTATTAGAAATATTTTATTTTGATGTTTTTAATCACAAAAACTGCAAAATTTTATTTTGACTGCGTTTTAGTATGTTGAATTTTGGGGTTTTGCACAAAACTGATGCGTTCTAGCAAAAAAAGTTACTAAGATAAAATGTAGATAATTTAATTATCTACAACTTTTGTTTAAATCATTTTTCTATATTTTTACTAGAAATAGTAGTTTCGTGATGTTAAACATAAGTTTTCCCAATTTTTGTAAATATTTGAATTGGCAATTTATACATTTATTGCATTTATAGCAAAACTGGTGCGCTCTATCAACAAACGTTACTAAAATAAAATGTAGATAAGGTTAAAGAATAATTCGTTTATAGTTTATATAACCAAACTTTTTGTTTACGTTTATTTTTAGGTTATTATACACAAAATCTTAATAAAATCATAAAAATTCATCAAAATCATCTATAATTCTATATCTACGAAACAAAACAAAAAGTTCAATAAAATTTCTATAAATAATTCCCAGTAAATTTCCATAGCCAGCCAGAGAGAGTCGCACGTACTCGTAAATCAACCCAGAACTGATCGTGTTTTATGAATACAAGTTATGACTGTGACTGACTACAAGTATTAGGTTATTATACAAACAAGTCTGAGAAAAACAAGTAACAAGTACTTGTTACTAAAGCAACGAGGAACGAGCGTCGCGACGCATTGTCCTATACCTATAGCAACCCGCAACGAAGCCCTCAAAACGCGGGCACGAACACGTGAGGCGTCACTTGAACTTGAACACTCTACCAGCACACTACTATCCACTTATACAGAACACAAAAATTTATTCAATAAAATTCGTTACATAAAATCAAAACAAAACAACAAACAGAAAGAAATATATTGGTTAGTTTTGGGGTGCGTGGAGTGAAGAAGAGTTGAATTGCATAGGGGTGAAACTTAGTGAGTGTGGGAAGGGGAGTGTGTGGTTTGTGCGCGTCTATATCGGGACGCAACCATTATCGTTATCAGTCGAAGACCACCGTTTCGGGTTCGCTGGGTGTGCTTTGCGCGAACGCGATCAGATGGTGCTAACGTGTCCGAGTGTACCGACGACGACGACGACGTCGACGCCGACGCTGCTCGCTGGCGGTACGTTCGTTTGCATGCGACGCAACAAACAAAAGTGATCGCGTGCGCTGCGCCCGCACTGCTTTTGTTTACGCCGGCGGCGTTCGTTCTTCTTTCGCCTCGCGATTTGATCCAAGTGTGCGGTGCAACAAACGACATGCTCGACGACAACAGACAGTCGCGCTGAAAACGGCCAACGCACTGCGTTACAAATACCGGCGATACATTTTGAATTTGTGTGCGGTTTTTGCAAACAAACAATGTATAAATAAATACATAATCAAGTGTCAATTGTGCCAATTACTTTTATTTTTAAAGGTGGAATTTCTCGAATGAATTTTGTGTTTTGTTTCTGGCGAAAAATCAAAATAAAAACAAGTGAAGAGTGTTGTGTCTGTGTGTGTAAATCAGCTGATTTTTGTTTTGGATTTGTTGATAATAATGCCGGATAGATTTAAAGTGACCAAGTCGGATGTGCGCGCAGAGTTCTTTGGGTTTCGCGACGGCGGCCAGGATGGTGGCGGCGGGCGAGCAGCGGCTGATGTTGAAGGGGACGGCGAGCATGATCACGCGTACGACAAGCTGCTGCCCGAACGGCATGAGCGGCAGGAGCGCCACGTGCAACCGAAAGCAACCCACGCCAAGGGGAGTCGCTGTGATGGTGAGTGGTGTGAGCATTGAGAATGATGACTCATTCATGACCGAACCAAGTCATGGATTTTCTTATAAATAGATTTAGACAGTACGAAAATACGGTGGTAATAAGAAATGATTGCAGTTTTCTTTCTTTCATTAAGATTGAATTATACTTTTTCATTCGATCTTGTTTATTTCAAAATTCTGCTTTATAATTTTTTTCTTCTTCGTTCTTTTTCGAGTTTCTTCTTTTATTTTGTGTTTCATTCCAATTTCTCTCTCTTCTCTTCCTCTGTTTCTTTTTTCGTTTGCTTCATGTTCATCAATTCTCCTTCCTTCTCCTTCCTTCTCCTTCCTTCTCCTTCCTTCTCCTTCCTTCTCCTTCCTTCTCCTTCCTTCTCCTTCCTTCTCCTTTCTTCTCCTTCCTTCTCCTTCCTTCTCCTTCCTTCTCCTTCCTTCTCCTTCCTTCTCCTTCCTTCTCCTTCCTTCTCCTTCCTTCTCCTTCCTTCTCCTTCCTTCTCCTTCCTTCTCC
>JARJDS010037582.1:0-13615 GCA_030264155.1 Atheta pasadenae | reverse complement strand
AGAAGATAAGCATCTATTATTTATTTTCCAAATTTTGTAAGTTTTAACTTTGATACTAAATATTCTTGATTCTTTCAAATATTTTTTAAACAATCTATATATTTTTGAAAAGATAATTTGTTTCTTTATAAAATAAAGTTAGATTCATAGTTTTATCAATATTTATTTAAAAGTTATTAAACAACCGGATTAAATCACAGGCTGATGATTAATATTATTATTTTCATTAAACGTATTTTTAGTTTTAAAAATAATAAAAACAATGGGATTAATTATTGTGTTGTACGTAGCCAAAATTGTTGTTGTTTTATCATAAACACGTGTTTGTTAAACCGTGGGAAACAACCGTTTATTAAAATTAGTTCTCGTATTTCTAGAATAATTCGCGATTTATCAAAACACATTATTTGATTTTCTTCTAGAATCTTTTCCTAATTTTTCTATTTTCCACAATTTCGTACTAGCATTGTCTTGAATGCCTATTACATTCTATACTATTTCGTGTTTAATTTACATCCACTTTTAATTGTTTTGAAGGCGTGCCTTCCTAGTCTTTTCTATTCTTTTCCATTTACCACATGCAACGCCGTCATTTTGATCACCATCGCTGGGGTCTACAACGTATCCATTGGATACTATCCAATATAATGTAAATATAACCATAACCACAAACACGCACAAACGCCATACTGAATGTAACCGAACCACACCTAAGTAATTTTTCATTCAATTAGGATTGCACGCTGCACAATGAACCGCAACGAACCGCAACTTAACGTTTCGGACTTTACACACAAAATACAAAACACGCGGTGTGGAAAAAACACAATCAACTTTAGTAGTTGACTCTAGCTAGTAGAGTATAGTAAAGACTAGAATAGACTAGAAAGAGGAAAAGAACCGCTGAGGACCAAGCCCATAAAATATAAAAGCTATTGACTTCATCAAAGTCATCGTAATCACTATCAAACTCATAAAAAACAAAAGAAAGACCAGAAAAGCTGCTTTAAATGTTAACCTTTCAATCAAAAAATTATGAAAACTAAGAAGTTAGGTTATGTTTTGTGTTTGGTCCAGAACCATCTTAATCTTACTACTTCCTATTTTGTGTTAAATTTAATATAAAGCTAAAAACTACGTCGTTTTACTGTATATACTTATAAATTACTGTTATGTAACATTGTTATACTTCAAGACGTAAATTCTAACATCTTGAACATCAAAAATAAATTAGTGCAACCGTTTAGGTATTACAATTACATTTACGTTGCATTGCTGCCAATGTTTGTAGTCATTGCAGTTGGCTCGCGACTTACAGTGTAAATTTTAACTTGTAAATTGTAACAAACTTTAAGTTTGTAAGTAAAATAACGTAGAGTTATGGTTCAATTGCAATTGAAGTGGAAATAAAATCGCGAGTCGCGAACTAATCAACCGTTAACTAGCGTAGAATTACTCTGTACTCCAGAGTAGTCTAGAATGTCGCGAACGCATTACTTTAGAAGACTTTAGCAAGTCTGCAGTTTGTAGTTGAGGTAAAGTAAACTTAAACTAAACTAGAGTTTAGTTTGAAACGCATCGCATGACTTGGTATAGACGTAGAGAAAATGCGGATAATTACAGAAAACTGGAAATTGTTTCCAAGTATTTATTTTTATTTGTTTCTATCTAGCATAACTAGTATTGAGGTTATGATGCATCTTTTATTCTACTTATTTCACTCATTAAAGTTTAGTTTGTGGTTGTATGATTTTTTAGTTGAGATTTTATTAATATTTGATCAAAAGTTATTGGTTCTATGAAATATTTTCCAAACATCCTATATATTTTTTAAAAGATCATTTATTTGCCTATAAAATCAAGTGTGATTTATATTTTTATCAATATTTGTTTAAAAGTTATTCAAGAAATTATAAAACAAAAACTTCAAATTATTACTTTCAACGATTAAGTATTCCAACTTTGACACTAAATATCTTAGGTAACAAATTGTCTTTTTAGAAATATATAGGTTGTTTAAAAAATATTTGAAAGAACCAGTCGCGAATTATTCTTATCAAAAACTGTAGAAAATGCGTGCCGGAAATACAGGAACTGATAGTATTCTAAAATTATCCTAATTTTAATAAATATTTATCCCACGGTATACCCAACACGTGTTTATCATAAAAACAACAACAATTTTGACTACGTACAACACAATTAATCCCATTGTTTTTATTATTTATTATTTTTTGTTTAAAAAGTACCTCTAATGAAAATAATAATATTAATCATCATCCTGTGATCATTAATCATTACTAATCATCAGTTATAATTAGATTTACTAACAAAATACTCTAGAAATTTATCCCACGTGGCCTCACAACCAAAAAAAAACTAATAAGCTAAAATCTTCATCGTTCATTGATAGTTGACATTGAAAGACAAGTAGCCCCGATTGGCCAAACAAAACAAAACTTTGGCTGCTTACAGACGAGACTTCAAAAGTCAGTTTACTGAAGCCAATAAACGGTTAGTCAAATTACAGTATGTAATAATAGACAATCAACTAATCTAATAAATATATAACCTATTCTTTAATACCTAACGGTTCCCATTTAAAGCAGAAACTTCTAATGTTACCTAAAATTACTATAATTCCTAAAAACGACTTCTTTTCGTGCTGTAACTTTTTTGTACTGCTTTGTACTGTTATTGATTTTAATTATGACTAATATCAATTTACAAATTCAGTTCAATTACAAAAAAATCCTCCCACACTACTGAATGAAAACCAATCACCTTTTACCTTTCTTTTCCTATAAAATTAACACTATCGAATTTCAAACCTCCTATTCAACACAGCTAATATTATTAATTATAATAATAATCAAAGTCAACATGTAATGTTAAAATTAAATATTCCATTCGCAATTTTGTTATATGATACGCATCGTCGCTATTGTACCCCCAAAGTACAATTACCGCGGATAGGAATCATGACTCGGAACGTCATCGCCACTATCATAATTTTCAAAGCAGAAACCATTCTCTCTCGTCATGCAAATATTAAACTTAAACTCTTTAGATATTTAGATTTTACTTATGAACGCATAACTCATACACACTTCTTGGTTTTTGCATTCATTGCTTTTTACCTACAAACGCAATCATGACTTGCGTTTTTGATGTATGATCTTAACGTATGTATGATTTCAAAGTTAGGTTATGTTAATTCGTTTACGCCTGCATAAATAGTATAATTTTATGCAGGATTTCTGGTGTACTAGACTAGACAAAGATGGTTGTGTGAAGCGCAATGGTGTGTGGTTGATACCAAACTTTTCACCTTTCTCTTCGTTTATGAGTAAGAGTATGAAGAGTACGAATTGAATGAATTCTTGAGTGAAGAATATGACGGTAGGAAGCATTTTAGATAACGTGTTGAGAAAGAGTTGAATGTTGTAGGATTCTACACTGTAGAGAAAAGTAAGCTGACTTAAGAATAATTATTTTTTTCTTACTTCTAGGAGGTATTTATGTTTATTTATATTTACTATGCACTTCGATTTGTGTTACGCACAATTAAAGATATAAATTCTTAAAATAATATGTAAGGTAATGTAGAATAATTTGAAATAATGTTTCTTAGTTATTTATATTTAGTTTCATTAGTTATGATCCCCTACTGTGCTCGATAAGCTTGAAATTCTTACTTTCTTTAATGAAATAAATAATCATACGTTGATAACGTTTACTAATTTCATTTTTTCGCAATGTGCTTTTGATTAACACATTCACTTTAATCATTTTTACAATTTCTTTTTAAATTTTTAAGCTTAACCGAAGCGAACCTGCTTTAGTTTTCAATCAAATTTGGTAATGGTAATATTTTGTTTTTGGACTTTTTATGTTAATGCGTTAAAAACTAATTAACCAAACTTTACTACTAAAACATAATTTAGTTTAGGAACTATTAAACTTTTGTTTTACAAATTTTTGATTTGATACCTTTCTTAATTTAAGGTCTATCTCGAAAAAACCAACAGTTTTTCAAAAAAAAATTCAACTTTGACAACTAATTAGTCAAAAACTAATTATTTTCGGCAAAAAAAACTAAAAAAAAACATTTTTTTCGGAAGTCATAAATTTGAAACTTTAACTTTAATGGCTAATTATTCAAAAACTAATTATCCAAATTGTACTATCAGAACATAAATTTGATTAGAAACTAATAAACTTTAATACTGCCAAGTCTAAATTAGCAGCATTTTTTAATTAAAAAGTTATTAACAAAAAACCTATACAATAAATTTTTGCGATAAACAAAAATTAAAATTTTCTAGTTTTAGCAGCTAATAACTCAAAAACTAATTAACACTACATTAATTTTTAACCTAACTAATTTTTTTTCCTAAAATCTAAAAAATAAAAACTTCCACTTTAAGAGCCAATTACTCAAAAACTAATTATCAAAATTTTACTATCAAAACACAAATTGATTTAGAACTTAATAAACTTTAATACTGCCAAATCTAAATTAACAGCATTTCTTAATTAAAAAGTTATTAACAAAAAAACCTATACAATAAATTTTTGCGATGAACTAAAATTTCATTTTTTAAATTTTTAACAGCTAATAACTCAAAAAATAATTAACACTACATTAATTTTTAACCACAAATTTATTAATAAACTAATAAACTGACAAATTCCTAAATTTTATCAAAATCCCTAATAAAATGCAGAAGTTATCAACAAAAACTAAAAAAAAAAATTTCCCTAAAATCTAAAAATTAAAAACTTCCACTTTAAGAGACAATTACTCAAAAACTAATTACCCAAATTTCACTATCAAAAGATAATTTCGTTAAGTAATTAATAAACTTTAATACTACCAAATTAAAAACAACAACTCCCCTTAATTTAAAAGTAATCAACAAAAAACCATTAAAATGAAATATTCCCCAAAAAAAACAAAAAAAAACAATTTATCAACTTTAACAGCTAATCACTCAAAAACTAATTACCACAATAAAAATATCTAACCTCAAATTGATTAACAAACTACTAAACTATTAAATCACCCAATTTGAACTAAAATCCCTGATTTATTTTAAAAGTTATCAACAAAACAAACTTTTTTGTCGTATTTTTAAATAAAAAAATCTTTCATTTTTGCTTCTTCTAACCTAATCTAACATAACCTTAAAAACAACCAAACTAAATACAATAGCTCAATGCAATAACAATAAATACTAACAAACAAATATCTACCCACTCCTTCTCATTCTCGCCTTAACATTCACAATACTCTTCATTCTTCATATACCTACATCGAACTACAAACTTAAACCGACAAACTAAATCTGCACTTGATGTGAATCCAAATTGAAATTTCCCACATCGTACCATAATAATAATAACGAGTACATCACGTTCAAATTAAAATCTCAACATGTTGCTTACAACTCTTGCCTTTTACCATATTCCACCACTCACTCACACACACACTTAAAAAAATCATGAGAATGAGATTAGTGGATTCCATTATCTTATAATTCATGCAGCTAGTAAATAAATTTAAAACAAAACAACAAAAACAGACGCACCTGAACGCACCTTGCCTTTGCTTTACATCAATCTGAACACAAAACTCACTCAACTCAGCACGACTCGCTAATTTTGATTTTTTTACACACCGAAACAATACGATTTTATTTTCGTTGTAATTTATTTTTAGCACTAATCAAAAGTGACTGCGACTGCTTTTATAACTAAACCAACCACAAAAACTATGGATGTACTAACGTGTACGTATACACCACACATTAGTCGTTGTGTTACACTTGATACACTTATTACACTTAATTCACTTGTAAATTATTAGTCTTATTACCTGTTACTGTTAATGACTAAGCTTCGGTTTTGGTTACACTCGTTACCTTCTTTCAAGTCTTAGTCTTCGATTTAGAGTAGGTATAGTTCGACTTGTATCAGAATCTAAATTTACAACAATCGATGCGATGCCCTCATTAAATGTTAATACCACAAGTTACAAGCGCACCAAAGTAATAAACAACAATAAGATTTACATTTTGTTGCGACAAATAACAAAGAACTAAAGTATTTTGTCAACTATCATACATTAATTATCTAATGAAGATGTTATAAAGTTTATTGTACTTTTTGTTTATTTTTAAGCCGCACTGTGTTTATTTTGCGTCAAGTGTATGTTAACTGTGATTTAGTTCATGTTAGTTTAAACTTTTTGTTATGTACCTACTTCAATGTGCAGTAGTTAGTTCCTTGTTATTTGTTTTATCTAATGAGGACGTTGATTAACATTTGTAATATATACATACACATGTACAAAATGCAACGCAATAGCATTCATAGCATGATATGCAATTCAAAGCACATTGAAGTTAGGTAAAGTCATACAAAGACATTCTAGTCGTTTTATTGTACTGATAAACGTAATTGCAATCGTAATAACAGGTTGCTGATATATACAAGGTGTATGTATAATACTTATTAATACACCTTAGGAGGAAGAGTTTTGTTATGTTTTATTGTTATGCAATACGCCATTTTGTTTTGTGTTTAATTTAATTCAATAACGATTTGACTTATGACTAATATCTAGTTGCGCAATAGAATAGGTTCTTGAACTTTTCCGATTTGGTGGTTTTATGAGCTAATTACTCAAAAACTAATTAATGTAAAATTATGACCTGAGTATAATTTTATAGACAATTTAATAATCTTTTATGTCTAATAATTTAAATTTTTTTAGAAAATACGGTTTTTGAGTAATGGACCAAAACCTAACCTCAACATTTTTGGTCAAATATGAACGTCCATTTTAACTGTTAACTTTGACAGTTTATTACTCATAAACTAATCAACTTAAAATTATGAACTAAACATAATTTAATAGACAATTTAATCATCTTTCTGATATCTTAATTTAAAATTTGTAAACAATTTAGTTTTTAAGTTATGCACCAAATCCTAACCTTTCAATTGTTGGTCGAATATGAACGTCCATTTTTATCTGTTGACTTTGAGGGCTTATTACTCATAAACTAATCAACTTAAAATTATGAACTAAACTTAATTCAATAGACAATTTAATAATCTTTCCGATATCTTAATTTAAAATTTGTAAATAATTTGGTTTTTAAGTTATGGACCAAAATTTAACCTCTAAATTTTTGGTCAAACATGATCATCCATTTTAACTTTTGACTTTGACAGCTTATTACTCATAAACTAATCAACTTAAAAGTCTGAACAAAACTTAATTTAATAGACAATTTAATAATCTATTCGATTTCTAAATTTTAAATTTGTAAAAAATTTAGTTTTTAAGTTATGGACCAAAACCTAACCTCTAAATATTTGGTCAAATATGAACGCCCATTTTAACTGTTGACTTTGACAGCTGATTACTCAAAAACTAATTAACGAAAACTAACGAATTCAACACCGATTAAAGAATAATTTATCTAACTTCTAAGCGCACAAAAATTATAACCCTAAATAATAAACTTTTGAGGTTATAACTTAAAAACCTAATCAAAACGTGAAATCTTCTCGACTAAACTATTAAAGTTTTTAAAGCTCAAAGAAATAATAGAAAAATAACTTACATACCTCAATAAATTCACAATAATATACACTATCACTTTATATATATATAATAAATATTATAACAACTGTTGTTTATTTACCGCATGAAACGCATGTTTTTTTTCAAAGTGTGAAACGCAACTGAACCGTTACGTGCATCTGGTTGTCAGCTTCTGACGACTGACATTAACCATTACACAACAAACTAAACCGCGGCATCAATCATTACAATCAACATAAAACAAAACATTTGTGCAATGAACAACAAACTTTGCTGTTACATGAATATCAACTTATAGGAAAGAAAATTCAACGCCATAATGTAAACAAAACAAGAAATAAAAACCAAAAATTCAAGAAACGTAACTCACCTTTTTGTTGTTTTAATCCGCACTTGCATCTTGCAGCATATCCAATGTTAATCGATGAAGAACCAACTCAAAACTTTTATCGCACTGCCGCAGATGACGACGGCCAGGAGCACCGCGTCGTGGTGGTCAGATGGGCGGCCGCAACGACAAACAATCACCAGGAAACCATTCCTCGACACGACAACAACAACACGCTTACCCCTTTGACGTTACCATTGATGCTTCGGATGTTTTAATAACAAACCACAACAAAACAACACGTTACTAGATGTAACGGAGAGACTCGCAACCAGCCTCGACGAGGATCAAGGCCATATTGGTTTTGATCGGGTCCAGCCGGTTCTGCACACGAACAAGACCCGAACGCTGCTTACCAAAACGACAAGAACCGAATGGACAACACCAAACTGAAATCAAAGAAAAATAATGAAAATTAACACATAGCTGTAGTTTTATTATTAATAACTAATATTTAATACATACTTTAGTAATTATCTATGTTTTTAGTTAAGTTCTAAGAGTTTTTCATTAAGAATTCGTGTTAACAATCTTTAACAAACAACTATTGTTTTTTGTTTGTTAAACAAATGACATATAAGGAACTAAATGTAAAACAAAAGTTCCTAGTTCACCACAAGTCAGTAAAAAATTAAACGAAAACTTAATTTTAACTTAAAAACCAAGTATTATTATTACAAATAATTAAAAATTAGTTATTATTTATCAGTTTACACATTGTTTTATTAAATTTTTGTGAAGTTTTTAACGAAAACTTAATTTATTCTGTTTTATTTTAGTAACTAAAAGTTACCAGGTTGGCCTTGTCAACAAAAGTCCCTAGATTAGTTCTCTAGTTACCTACGTTCTCTACGTCAAGTTCTCTCGTCCGTGCAACACGATAAGTTGAACACGGATTTGTTTTCTTCAAATATTTAAACAATCCGTAAGTATTGTACCCTTAACTACCCTAAAACGAATGGCTAATATACTTAACCAGGCTTAACAACAATTATTTTGTTGTTAATTGAAGTTTTTCATTAAAATATTTAAACGTAAACATTGTGTTGTGTTTTAGGTTAGACACAATGGCGATTCGTCCAGTGTACAGGCCGACGATTCTCAAGAAACGCACCAAGAAGTTTATCAGACATCAGTCTGACCGATATGGCAAGCTTAAGGTAATTACTTGAATTAATAATTAATTTAAAAAATTTGTTCCCGAAGATTTTGGTTGTCTGGAACCTGTGATATTTAACTTTTAAGTGTCATATGTTTATGGTGGTTTAAGGTTATGATACAAGATGATGTTTATTTGGTAATTTGCGACTGAATTTAATAACTGTCGACGATTTTAGCTGATTGGTTTTGTTTTAAGTAAAACAGTGCAAAGTTTTAGAGTGGTGGTTTAAGTTTGTGTTTGTTATTCTTAGCGTAACTGGAGGAAACCAAAGGGTATTGACAACAGGGTTCGCAGGCGTTTCAAGGGACAGTTCTTGATGCCCAATATTGGTTATGGTTCTGCTGCCAAGACCAAGCATATGCTCCCAACTGGTTTCAGGAAGGTGCTTGTACACAATGTCAAGGTATGTTTGTTGTTTTGAGGTTACGTTTAAGTGTTAAATGTGTCAAATGATGGTACTAATGGTAATTTGCGACTGAGCAATTGTGATTTCAATTTTAATAACTGATTTTTTAAGTTTTGAATATTATATGTACAATTTTTTGGTATGTGTGGGTAGTAATGTATTGTGATGTTTTTTTTTTTTGTTAAATGCAGGAATTGGAAGTCTTGATGATGCAAAACAGGAAATTCTGTGGTGAAATCGCGCACGGTGTATCTTCCAAGAAACGCAAGGATATTGTTGAGAGGGCACAACAGTTGTCGATCCGTTTGACCAACGGACACGCGCGCCTCCGCAGCCAAGAGAACGAATAAGCTGTGTACCGCAATTATTAATTAATTAAAGTTTAATAATAAAAAAGGAAGAAAACTACTTTTGAATGTATTTCTTTTTAGTTATTACCTGCACTTACATAATGCATATCTTGATTTTCAGGAATTTGAGTTGAAAGTTTTGAAGTTTGGTAAGTTTGTTTTGTATTTTTGAAATTAAATGCAAATAACTCAAAAACTAAATGTTTTAAAAATATGAACTAATAAGTATTTAATAGAGAATTTAATTAAGTTTTAACCTACTAAATGTGAAAATTTTAAAAAATTCTGTTTAAAAGTTATAAACAAAAATCACGATCGTTGATTTTCATGAAAAATTTTTAACCGCCATTTTCAAATGCGAATAACTCAAAAACTAAATAATTTAAAAATATGACCTAATCAGTATTTAATAGGGAATTTATTTAAGTTTTAACCTACTAAATGTGAAATTTCTAAAATAATTTATTTAAAAGTTATAAACAAAAATCACCATCGTTGCTTTTGTGAAATATTTTAACCGCCATTTTCAAATGCTAACTTTAAATGCGAATTACTCAAAAACTAAGTAATTTAAAAATATGTCCTAATCAGTATTTAATAGAGGATTTATTTAAGTTTTAACCCTCTAAATATTAAATTTGTCAATAATTTTGTTTAAAAGTTATATACAAAAATCATGGTCGTTGATTTCATGAAAAATTTTTAACCGGCATTTCCAAATGCCAACCTCAAATGCGAATAACTCAAAAACTAAATAATTTAAAAATATGTCCTAATCAGTATTTAATAGAGAATTTAATTAAGTTTTAACCGACTAAATATGAAAATTCTAAAAAAAATTGTTCTAAAGTTACAAACAAAAATCATGATCGTTGCTTTCATGAAAAATTATTGACCGACATTTTCAAATACCAACTTTAAATGCCAATAACTCCAAAACTAATTAATTTAAAAATGTAAACTAAACAACATTTGATGGTGAATTTAATTAACTATTAGCCTACTAAACAATAAAATAGTAAAAAAATTGTTTAAAGTTATAAACAAAAATCTAAACCCAACTCATCCTTTAAATCTCTCACAATTAAAACAAACCGTGTGAAATAAATCCCAAAAACCCTAAAGGGTAAACCCCAATTGCACCAGGTGCAACAAAAACCCTCGGTACAAATATAAAAATATCCAAACACATGTCCCTTCCACCCAATTTACAAAACCCTTGTTATAACGAATTCTACCGAAAACGAAAAGCGTGAAAATGCATTGTAAACAACCACACCATCTTCCGCAGCGTTTCGGTACTATTAAACTCCACCAGTTTTAAATGCCGCCTCCTGAAGCAAACGGCGCGAACTCCCAGCGTGCTCGAAAACGTCACTGCTCGTT
The DNA here is from genome assembly GCA_030264155.1 of Atheta pasadenae. Lineage (NCBI taxonomy): Eukaryota > Metazoa > Arthropoda > Insecta > Coleoptera > Staphylinidae > Atheta > Atheta pasadenae. The sequence continues at coordinate 2,302 of JARJDS010037582.1, read as the reverse complement.
CAGCGCCCGTTGCGTCCACACCGCATAAACACACAGCATCCGAGGTAAGCTTGCCAAACATTTACAAACAACGCCGTGTTTTGTTTCAACTTCAATCGCTGCGCATTAATCACCCAAGGTGCGGTTAAATTAATAAAAATACACAATAAATTCCTAGTGAAACAAACGATTTTTTCCACGCCGCGGAATATTTTCCGGAATTTCTACCGCCGCCTACATTTCGTGAATATGAGTCGCGTCGCGTCGGGTTTGCGTCGCACGCCAAACCGAGATGGCCGCCCGCTTGGCAGACTCAAGTTGGCGCGCGTCACTTGCAAAACTTTACGAATATTTTCCGGCCGTATACGATTTATGAAAATATTGGAAAATATCGCAAATTAAACTAGAATTTTTGCTCGAATTTCTGGTATATTTTTCTCCAACGCCCGCGCCGGTTTTAACGATGAAATAAATCTGGGTGTTGTACTTACATTTTAATAACTTGCATTATTCGTAAATGGCGCCATTTATGTCTAAAGTTAAAGCCAAACAATAAAAAACAAATGAAACAAAAGTTGTTTATCATTGTTTACAACACTCACATTGACACACATATGGCATGCATTTATTAACAATAAAAAATTGTAACAAAGAAAAAAATATCGAAGCGTTTTTTAAATTTATTTTTGAATTTTAACCGCCAACTTTAACCTGGCTTGGCGTTTTCAAAGATTTAAATTTGACCGCAAATAACCTTACTTTATCATCTGATCATTGAAACAATCAATAAATAATTTAATTTGTGTGTTTAGAAATTAACCGCCTTTTTATGACTCAACAAATATATTCCGTCCTTACGCGATTTATGAAAATATTGGGAAATATCTCAAATTAAAGAGCAACTTTTTCCAATTTCTGGTATATTTTTCACCAACACCCGACGCGGTTTTAACGATGAAATAAATTTGGGTGTTATATTCGCATTTTAATATCATGCATTATTCGTAAATGGCGCCATTGCGTTTGGGTTGCAAACAAAAGTTGTTTATACCCACAAATATTAATTCCCGGGAATCCATTTTGTGTGAGAAATTTAAAAATAATTATTTCTCCGCGTCGTTATTGATTTTTTGAATTTTTTTTGAGTTGGCGTTGGTTTCCAACCGTCGTTTTTAACCTCAATAAACAAATTTACCTAGCTACGCTTCAAAAATACTCGCTTTGTTTTTCAAAGCTTTGACTTCAAACGCGTATAACTTAAAAACTAATTATCGGAAAATTATGAATTAAAAACCAACTTATAGGAAATTTAATTACCATTTCGATCAGTAAATTTTAAATTTTTAACTTTATTTTTTTTAAAGTTATAAATAAAACCGTGAAGCGTTGACAATGAAAATTTTTTAACCGCCATTTTGTGACGCCGCCTTTCTTTCTTTAAATGCGAATAATTCAAAAAATATTGAACTTAAAAATATGAACTAAACAACATTTAATGGGGAATTTAATTAAGTTTATGCTTACTAAATACTAAATTTGTAAAAAAAAATGTTTAAAAGTTATAAACAAAAAACTAAAATGTTGACTTTTTTTTGTTTTAAAGATTTTAAATCAGCGTCATTCGTCTTAAAATCGAAAACAAAATGCCGGAAGAACAAACAAAGCGTGGGCGTAAAGCAGCAAGCGCTGTGGAGTCTTCACCGAAAGTCGACTCGCCGAAGAAGCGCGGCCGCCCATCGGGAGCCAAACCCGTCGAAGAAGAAGCACCAGTTGCGAAGCGTGGCCGTGGAAGGCCAAAGGGTAGCACCAAGAAGGTGATTGGAGTTAGCAGAAAGCCTGGTGCAGGTAATTAGCCTTATTACTATTTTTTTAATTATTTGTTTATGTAACTTTAAATTAAAATTTTTAATTTTCTAAAATTTTAATTTTTATTCTTAGTTGGAGGACGTCGTGGAAGACCAAGGAAGTCCGCACCAAAACCTCCAGTGTCTTCTGAAGAAGACGATGATGACAGTAAAGATGCCGACGAATAAATCTGATTATCAGATTTTAATAAAATAAAATTATTATTAATTATATGATGAAATATGATGAAACACGCGTAGCTTAGAGATCTTATTATTTCTTTAAGTATTTAGAGATTAGAGTCTAGAGTTGTAGCGTGTCATTTCTATGCATTTCTTTGAACTGATTATTATTAATTCAATCTCCAAAGTACTGTTTAAATTAAATAATTAAGGAGTAACAAATTAATGTATTTTTAAGTTGAGTTGGGACAAGTTTTTGAACCGCCTGAGGAGCGAAATGTACAAATTAATGTTTT
>JARJDS010037555.1:0-11300 GCA_030264155.1 Atheta pasadenae | reverse complement strand
ATAATTAAAAAATTAGAACAAGAGAATTGGATAATATGGTGAGAAGATATGAGCAATTTCAAAGAACGTAATTTCAGAAAATCAATAAATTACCCAACTTTGAAGGCCTAAATAAAATACTTCGGGGTTGTTTTGTAGAATAAATTTGGTCATACGTTAAAGAGCAACGCTTTAGCTATAAATAAAAAATTAGAACAAGAAAATTGAATAATATGGAGAGGAGATACAAGCAAATTTGCATGACATTTCATCCTCAACCATGCTAGAGTGGAATTTATTTGCAAAACACGTCATGGAAAATTGATTATAACTTTTTTCTAACAATATAATTATCATTTTGATTTTTTTATAAAATAGCTAAAGAGTTACTCTTTCATCTCTTTTTTATTTTAATTCAAAATTTGCAATCTAAGTATTTTATTTTTGCTCTTAAAGTAGAGCAATTTCTCGTTTTCTTGAAACTACTGATTTCATGACGTCACACACGTTATTATGACTCATATTCACGAAAACTTTGTGAAATAATTCTTTTTCTTGTCATAGAAAAACAAAACACGTTTGTTTAATGTAACTGACTGCAACAGAAACAAAATTTTGATAGTTCTCTGTTGCACTTGTGTTAATGTAATCCCGACGTGAAAAAACAAACTAAATCTAGTAACAAACCAAATATCCCTACACCAATGCACACACACTGTTTGAAACTATTGCAAAACACTGGACTTTGAAATAAATATAAAAAGAACTACCAGACTTTAATTTATAATTTATTATAGAAAACGACTTCAGTATTTATTTTTTATAAAAATAATTTGATTATTTAAACGCTTTCATGTCTATCTTGTACAAACTATGAACAATATTAAATGGAAAACATCAAAGACACACAACCAAAGCAATGTGACAAACAATCAAGACGAACAAAAGAAGGAACAGAAAAAAACAACACAAAACACCATAACTTTCATCCTCATCTGCAAATTAGCATCATATTAAAAAATAAAAATAAATATGTAACAACATAATAACAAATTTGCATTTGTATGTTCGTTCTTAAACAGTTATTGTTATTACAAAAAAATATATAAAACTTCATGGCAGCCAAGGCAATGTGTTGTGTGTCGTAAAAAAAAGTCAGCAGCGAACTATTAATATCTTCTTCATCTGGTGTTTGTTTTGATTAACGTAGTGTAGTGATTCTGCGGATGGTTTCGGTGACATAACCTAATTATTTACAATGAATACAAAGTATGCAACAGGTCAAAAAAACAATTTCGGTTCTTAATTCTTTGACTACGAGACTTAAAATAAGAATAATGCTAGTCCTCTCCTCATATTTGTGTGGTAGCATCGCGCTAAAGTTGATAAAACATTTCAATATTTTCAATATTCGATGCCTTGTTATGATTGTGATCCGTTTCCATTTCACATTAAGCGCACCAATGAATTTCAATCAATTAATATATATAATAATATAAGTATTGTAGTATATGCTATAGGTACATATGTACAAAGAATGTAAAAAACAGAATTATCTCTAAATAATTGTTTGTTTATACAAGTTTCGTCGTGCCATTCATTTTCACTAGTTTTGCAATTTTTTGTCTATCAGCGTTGCGATCGTTTTTTCCTTCATTCATAATATTAATAATATTCTATAACAAAATTATATATCATCTACATATATGTTCATTTCTCATTCATCATTGTAATATTCATCAGGTTAAAATGAAAACAATTACTTACAAATAATTACAAAATAATAATATATAACAGTATTTAGATTGATCATGATCAAGGAAACTTTTTTCTTATAAAGAAAATCACCCTTCATTTCATTATTCCATCATTCCGCCATTTCGAAATTTTTTCATTCAAAAACAAAAATTCGATGATGATGAAAAATCAAATCAGTTGAGTCAGTTATGAATTGTATAAATTTTTATAAGCACCTGTAACTTGTTAATAACAACTAAAATCGATTGTGACTAACGACAGAATCCCTACAGGCACATACAGGCAGAGAAAAGCAGCTTTCTTTCCTCTTGATCGAAAATTAATTGTTTTGATACAAAACTTTATCCAATACTATATCTCCAACAAAACACACAACTCAAATTGATGATAGCTTACTCTTGTTTGCCTTCGAACACAATATTTTTATTCAATTCTTTTTTTTCCTCTTGAAAAACTTCATCATAGTTCATCATTTTCTTTTTCCCATAAAGGACACATTCGCAAAGTATCACAACATTAATAACGTCACCGCCAACAAGAACCGAGCATCACTTAAGATAAGACTTGTACAACAGAGTACTTTTACACAGATCCTTTTCGCTTTCGAATAGGAATTGAACATCTCGTAAAGTCACTTTTTTCATACGTTGTTTCAAAGGCAGTTGGCCACGCGCACCACTGTTGAAACCGGGCGTTGTCTGCATAAAACACAAAATAAATGTTATGCAACCAAACATACATTAACGCATCAAAATTGTATACCTGTGAGGTGCTAGCACTGAGATCACTTTCCAGTTTCGGCTTTTTCCTTGGTCCAATGGCTTGTAACGCCGTTGCGTTAGCTTCCCGCTGTCGCATCTCCTCCATCTCCACCCGCTGCATTTCTTTCGCTTTAGCTTTAAGCTTTGCTTGTTCCGGATCTTCAGTCTTTGACCGACTTTTGGCCGCACGCAATAACATTTCACGCTCAATTTCTTCATGACGTTTTCGCTCCGTTCGATCGAGCTCTTCCAAAAATTTTAATTGACCTAGACACCATACCAATTTAATTTTTTTGTAATAAACTTCATAATTCATTAAAAACCTTAAATTTACCTTTAATATCTGATGTAACTTCATACCGCGGATCACTTTTGACCATTTCTAACCTATGTTCAGTAATAATCGTCAGTTTCTCCACTAAATTTTTCAGGCGTTCTTGCGCCGCATGAGAAATAATAGCCGCTACTTCATTTCCAGGTTCATCCAACCCTTGCTTAACCATCAGTTGCCTTAACCGACTTTGTAAAGGCCCTATACTTAAGAAAAAGTCTTCTTTACAACTCCGTATTTGCGTACCCACAAACTCAGTAGATCCCAATATCCGTTGCGTTTCCTCCGCCAAGTTAACCCCGCCCATAGCAGCGACATCATTAATATCATCATCACCACCAGCATACGCTGCCGCTGCTGCAGCAGCCGCCGACGATGACACCGTCTTCTTTTCCTTATCTTTGGTAGCTACTTTTGAAACATTTGAAGGCACAACAGGTTTCGGCCCTTGGGTTTTCACTGCAGCAACGTTTTTAGTAACTTGAGGCGGTGCGGCGCGTACCACCACCTGATTGGGCCGAATGGTGTGGTTCACCGTGGGTGTTTGAGCGCGGACTTGAATAGGCTGTCGGATTATATTCACACTTTGGCGAATCACTTGATTGCCGGGAAATTGTACAGGATGTAACGCCGGTGGTTGAGAACTTGATACAATCACCGGTTGCGTTGTGGTGGGTTGTCGTATTGTGGTAACCATCCGCGTTTGCATGCCGGCACGAATGGGCGTGACTAGTCGTGGTTGAACCAACCCAGGACGTACCATCGATCCGGGAGTAACCAGCCTTACCTGTTGTGTCGCCAGCGACGAGCGTACTTGAGACTGCATTGTTGTTGTACCGCTTGCTATTGAGAATACCACGTTAGGAGGAGGTGGACGGATACCATCTATCGTTAACTCTTTAGTTGCTAATGAATGTCGAAGTAATGGCAAACTTTTCTGTAATTGACGTTTTATTTCAGTACCACTTGTTTATATTTGTTTCACCTCAAAATCATTAGACAGAAGGCGTTTGACAAACTTAAAAAAACATAAACAATGATTACCTTCAAAAATCCAATGAGGCACGGTTGAGGAGATGCATTCAACAATTTCTCCAAACGATCGCAGAAATCTTCAGGCTCCACTTTCATATCGATTAAGTCTTGTATTAACGATCGCACATTGCGTTCCACGGGTTTGGGTTCTCGACTCGACAATTCTAACAAATTTGCTAAAAATTTCCGGCACTTTTCTTTGGTATTATCGTTTGCAGGCTTTGTGACAGGTGTAGGTGGCGGTGGCGGCGCCGCAGCCACCGGTGGGGGCGCCACAGTCACGGACGAGATCGGATGAGTCCCTGATGTGTTTGTCAACTGGGTTGTCTGAACTGCATTCTGTAATTTGATCATCCAACAAACATTAAAATTGCAAAAATTGCCCAAAAAAGCAGCAAAAATAAGAAAGTAATGAACATGTATGACTATGACGTGAAGCATGCGCTTAATTTCAAGCAAAGCAGATTAAACACGTAACAAAACAGTTTTTAATCTTTATTTCTCTTTTTGGTGCAATTTCGGTTGCATACCTTAACTAACGAAAACTAAAAATATCTGTTGAAGCAGTTACACATATAAAATTGGTAATAAGATGAAACTTACAGCCGAGGGTACGGTTTGCATGCGAAAAGTGACTCCTGCACCCGCACTAGAAATCGTCGCACCGCTCGTTGGTGCAGGACCAACGCGCAACAATTGGTACTGCCCATTTTCAGTCTTTAAAAGCAGATGTCCCTGTTGACCTGGTTGCAAACCCTGCAGGCTTTGGAGCGTTAATTGCTACAATAACAAATTACCTTTATCAGTCTGTGACACAAATGGGTACACAATTCGTAACACTGTTCGATCAAAAATCCCCAAACAAAAAAAACATAAATATTCTACAGGCGTAAGAAACAACTACAAAACTACATGTGATCTACAAACGATTCAACACACTATAAGTGTAAAGAGTGAACCCCAAAAACCCTCGTGTAATGTGTGTGGTGTGTAAAAAGTGCGAGATATTAGCAGGCATTGGAATGTTAGATAGAAATTTTCGCCATTTCCTCGATATCTGATGGTAATCGAGTAAAGTTCCGTACATAAATATATACTACTCTCAAAGCTTTGAACATTTACAATTACACGTGTACAATATACAGTCAATGTTGTGGTATAGTCAAAGATTGAGGTTATGTACACTAATATCACCTAAAATTAACAACAAAAATACAGTCTTTGATAATTTTTTGTGGTAAATCTTTTAAATATATATCTAAAACAAAATTAAATATAGTACCTAATTTAATTCTAAAATTGTGAGAAAAAATCGTGTTTTAACCTTGAATTAACATTTTTTTTTAATTTTTGGCTTCATAAATGAAAAAAAAATACTTAAATAACCTCAAAATACTATCAAACAACATTGTCTGTATAGCAACAATAGAAATAAAATACAAAATACAAAAACAAAAGTTGTATAAAAAGAAAAATTTTGATTATAACCAAACATGAGGATTGCAATTATAATGAAAAAGAATGTATCACCCAATGGCAATCAAAGCACATAAAACAGTTAGTACAGCCTACTGAATAGTGAAATGTGTTAGTCGTTTTAGCGCATCGAACGAATGAAAAGATGAAAAGATCTGTACGAAAATCGTACACGTACAATCCTCATGTTTGTCGCATCATTTAAGTCAAATTCAAGTACGGCAACTTACAGGAGTTCCAGGTCTGGCCCCCACCAATTGCGGTGCACTGAGCACAACCCTGGATGGTTGGCCCTTCTGCGGATGTGTGGGAATCCCGGGCCGAACATTAACAACCTGGAGGTTGGAAAGGAGATTTGGATTGGCATGGGTGGTTGTATGACTACCTACATTGTTGTTCACTTGCGGCACTGACGCGGTCACGTTCATCGGCACCGTGACCATGCCCTGCGTCCCCGCGCCGCCGCCGGGGGCGCTCGTTTTCAACACCAACGTCTGTTGCTTAGTCTGTATGGTTTGCGCTTGTGTGGCGTGCGTCGCGTTCGCCAGTTGTACATTGCCAATGGTGCCATTCTGCACGCTTTGTGGGAAGTTTGTGCGATTGGCTATGATAGTACCCCCTGTGCTGGTCATCGCTGGCGTGCCCTGCGTGTAGATGATGTTGACACCACTCTCCTGGCTTGTTTTGATGCCATCGGTGGCTACCAGATTAGCAAAACTGGTCACTGGCTGTGTGTTTTGTACATGAATCTGTGACACTGTCCCTAAAATATATTTATTTTCATTGTTCATTTTTAACTTAAAGCAAGCACTTAGATTAAATAAACTACTCTTTCAACTAATAAGTAAATCTATCCACTAGTTGTATTACATTTACACTGATTTGACGTTTACATTGTCAAAACATGCAAACAATTTTTTGTTTTCGGTCAATTCCAGTCAAACATACACCTCTCAGGCTTTGCAAACAAACACCAACCGACTTGCGAGAACTCAGGAGCGTCTAGATCTAGAGAGCCGGGTGAAGGTTACAACCAGCACACCACATATACACAAACGCATTGCGCGGGAATCGCATGGAAACCTCCGCGGCGTTAGCAACGACACACGCAATGCATCGAAGACGCCTCCCATGCCCCTAGCACACTTGACGAACATTTCAACACCCATTCGCACACTACGTTACCTGCTATCGAATTTATCGTATCACCGTTAGCAATGGCCCCATGTTTCTGTAATGGTACTACAGTCCCGCCGTTTGATATTGCACTATGCACGTGATTTTGATTCAGGCTGGACGCATTTACGTTCGGGGCGGTCGCGGGCGGCGCGAGCTGGTCCTCCAGCGAGCCGACGAGAGCACTTACGGCAGATTCATCCACATCTGTACTGAGAGCTTCCTCGAGAAAGTTAGCTGACGCCATTTTCCGAGACCCGACTGTGGCACGGTCTGCGCCTGCGTCATGATCCGAACAACATTACCCACAATGCAACGCTACGCACTCGGCTGTTGACAACGCGCACGGAGAACGCCGTATGAAGAGGAATCCGAATTGCACGCGGTCTTATAACGCGCGTCTGAGTTTCAAACATCCACAAACATCGAACAACGACCGATGCGGACCGACGGTGCGAAGCGACGCTAGCACCAGCTTGCACCAGCTAGCACACACAACTGATGCGCGGCCATTACAAATTTAACACAAATCATAACACACCAACAATGTTTATCAATACATACACAAATTCAACACTAAACAATTAAACAAACGAATAAAATATCACAAAAAAATGATATCTAACAATAACACACCACAAATGTACAAACATTGTTAATTATTATTAATTTGTTAATAAGCATTTTTAAAGTTACATCTCAACGCCATCTATCATATTTGATATAAACTGAAACAAAGTATTTTGAACGCATGCGCAATAAATACAAACTACTAAGATTGTTTATCAATAAACACACAAATTAAACACTAAACCTGACTGAACCATAAAACAAACTAATAAAATATTACAAAAAAGTTATTTTTAACAATAACACATCAAAAATGTATAAACATTGTTAATTATTTCTGAGTTCTTATTAAACATTTTTAAAGTTACTTATCAGCGCCATCTACCGTAGTTAATATAAACTGACACGAACTGAAACGAAGTATTTTGAACGCATGCGCAATAACATGCTTTACAAGTTGCAAACATTAAAAAAATCAAAATACTGGTTTGTTTACTTCAGTTTACTTCTAATTTAACTTTCTAACAACAAAAAAGCAAAAGAAAAACAACGATGGACAGCACAAAACTCTTAATTTACGGTGATCAGATTGATTTTCATCTATTGAAGGTACACTTATATTATAATAAATGTACTTACAAGTAAAATTCTTAAAAATTTAAGTTAGCAATTGACTGTGCAACTAGAGGATCACTAGTTTGGTTTATTGCACCAGAAGCTATTAATTATTTACCCAAAGAACTCCAGTATCCTGACGAAGCAATTTTAAAACTTATCAGATTTTTGTAAGTTATATTACATTATTAAATCTATACAATATAATTAAATTAAATGTTTAGTTACCTAAAGGATCATTTCGAGTTAATCAAACACCTGAATGAGTTACAATCATGGATGCAAGTACCTTCAACATTAATCATACATAAATTTACCAATTACATCAAACATGATTATTTAATAGCTGGGTTTTTAATGTGTAACTTAATAGATTGTATAAATTATTGTGTAAAACAAATTGAATCAAAGTGTTATTTAGTATTAGGCTGTTATAATGTTAGTGATAAAAATATATGTCAACGAATCGTTGATTTGTACCTTGACGATTTAATTACTACAGAAGATTATTACGATATTGATTTTTATAAATAAAATTTAATACAATTTACTCCATCGTTTGTGTTTTTATTTAAAAGTTAGGTTAGTATCGCGACGTTTGTTTACGTTTGCCCAGTTTGCCTGCGATTGCCATGGTTTGCAGGTTCAAGGTCAAAAATCATTTGTGCTCTGCAGCAGGGATTGTCAAGATAACAAAAATAACAAATGTGATGCCACCTTTGAAATCTACTACTTTGATAACGTGAAATAAAGAGATAGAACCCGATAGAGTTCCGTTTAATAGGTTAGTTCTTCTTCAGTAATTCGCCCTCATGGAATTAAATGAGTTAAATCAAAATCAGCATGCATTGTGCACGAAAATTACCCGAAATAATAATTGTGCCATGAATCTAACGCATAAAGAATGTTTGTGGAAGAACCTGATAAAGAATGAGGTTCAGAACAAAGTGGACTTGATCAAAGAAATGCAAGACAACTTCCCAGAGTATTCGCCTGAACTACTTGCCCACACCATTAATAACATTCCACTTTATATCAATGCTAAATATGCTATACTCTTAACTCTCTTGTATGGTGCACAACAATTCCCAGAATTTACGTTAACCTCAATTCAAACTAATGTTATGGAATATGCAACAAGAACTGAAACAGTACAGGAAGAACAAAATTTTAATGAACAAGTTGAAGAAGTTTTCAGTGAGGCTGGTAATTTTGAGCTGATGGATTTAATTAACGACTCAGACACCTTGTCATTACCACTGATGTTACCAGATGATAATGAACCAGAAGTTGTAGCAGTATTGGAACCAGGATCTTCGAGAGACAATTACAATAATAATATACCACTCAATATTCAACATACTAACAAGTATATATCTTTAAAGAATTTATTTATTAAATTATTAAATGTTTTGTTTAGTTGTAGTGCTGGACCATTTGTAGATGTTTACAGGGAAATTAAAGCATTGAAACATACAAAAAAACACTCAAGCTCTGTTGAGGAAGTTCCAATGCATTTAAAGCGTCCTAAACTGATGCAACATAAATCCAAATGGACAACATCATCAAGGTAACTATTAAAATCAAACTATTTTTGCTTATTTGTTCTACTCACCTTCATCTTTTGCACAAATCTTTAATCACACAATGCTTAAGAGGCCCTGCTGTGTACTAAAGTTTTTAGTTCAGTTGTTTGCCGTAGCGCTAGTTTCGCTTGTTTAAACTTTTCATGATTCAATTGTTTTTTATGACTTTTATAATTTCATTTCAAGTTGTCACGATTTATTGACAATCCAGATTATTATATTAATAAAAAATGATTTATTCTAGTTATACATGCAATTCCAATGGAATATCACCAGAAGTGATTGTGGTTGACCAAGTTGACCAAGTGAAAATGAGAAAACTAATCAACACATTAAAAGAAATCTTCCCTGATTGTCACCCAGACTTCTTAGAAAATTTATGCAAAGGAAAAGAGTTTAGTCCAGTTATTGTTGATCAGTTAAGTGAAGAATTGCTACAACAAAATTATCCAAAGAAAGAAGTTGAAGAAGCTATTGATTTTAATGAACAGTTAGATATATTAATGAATGTTTTACCAGATGCTGATCCTGAATATTTATCTAGTAAACTAGCTGATATTCCTGATAATGAAGAGTTGAAAATATTCATCAGTCAAGCTTTGGAGCTTCAGAACTATCCCAAACTGACTGATGTAAAACGCAAACAAGCAATGTACGCCCAAGTGCGACAATATATAACTGATTTCAGTCCCATGGAATACTTGAAGATCATCCCCGATCCGGAAACTTATTTTACCAACAACCGAGATCAATTTACCAGAACGAAACTCGTCGCTAACGACACATATATTTATGTTTACCCATTTCTTCGGAATTTAATGAATAGGATAAGTTGCAGAAAAATTCAATCGGTTATGAACGAATATGAACACTTAATTGATGTTGTGGAAGCTTTGAAGGAGTGTGATCGATGTAGTAGTGGTGTGATTACTAAACCACGTAAACGTTTTGAGGTTGGGAATTGTTATGACATACCATTATTGCAGTTGGTGAGTTTTAAGGTTAAAGAATGTATGTGATGTCAATAATATTTTGTGGTTATGTTTTTAGTTTACATACTATCAACATAGGGATATCATTTTGAAGTGTAAGGAATTATTGGCAACGGAAGCTGAGCAGCGTAAAAGCATTGCGATTGCTAACAAAGAAGTGAAAACTTGTAATTGTTGCTATGATGAGGAAGTTTTGCCAGAAGATACATTTTCTTGTGGGAATGGATGCATGGTGTGCAAAGACTGCATTGCTCGCAGTACTGGAATCCTATTTGCTGAGAATAATTTATCATTCCCATGTCTTGCATGTTGTGGTGAGTTTTATTCGTTGGAAACGTTGCAGTCTTGCGTCACGCCGAAAATATTTAATAAAATCGCCAAGCGTAAGCAGTTGGAGGAGGTTAAGGCGGCGGGTTTGGAGGATTTGGAAATTTGCCCGTTTTGTGATTTCGCTGCGATTCCAGCCGCCACCGATAAAGTATTCAAGTGTTTTAATGAGATGTGTATGAAGGAAACGTGTAGAGCGTGTAAGGAGCCGTCACACATTCCGTTGCGTTGTGACGAAGTGGAGAAGGATGAGGATGTTAAGCAGCGGGTGTTTGTTGAGGATAAAATGACGGAAGCGTTGATGAGGAAGTGCTGGAAGTGTGATTTGAAGTATATCAAGGCGGATGGATGTAATAAGATTACATGCCAGTGCGGTGCGACTATGTGTTATATTTGTAAAAAGTCGAGTGTGGACTATTCGCATTTTAATGGCTTGGGGGGACAGGAATTTGAAAAGTGTCCGTTGTATTCAAATACTGAGTTGTTGCACGAACAAAATGCGATCAACGGTGGGATAGAAGCTAAGAAGGAACTGGGTTTGGATGAAATGAAGGTTGATCCTTTGGCTGATGCGCAGAATAGGATTATTAAGGCGAAGAGTCAATATGTGAAGAGACGCGGTGAACAGGACTAATTAAACTTTGTTTATTTCTATATTTTGTGCAGCTCATAACTTAATTATATTTCTTGGTTT
>JARJDS010037548.1:0-18675 GCA_030264155.1 Atheta pasadenae | reverse complement strand
GGTATAAAAGTTTCCCGGGGGTTAGCGCCTAAACTATGGGAAATATCGAATAACATTTTATGCAAAAGTTGTGCTCCTGCTCATACGCTATCTTTTACCTGTGTATCAATTTCCCGCAGGACCCAAAGGAAAGCCGGAAAACCCGGTATAAAACTGTGGTGTTGGGTGTGTTGGTAAGAAATGTTAACACATAACTTTTACGTACAATTTATTACACAAAGACCAGAGTTATGTTTACAAGTGACAATGATAATTATTAGCGCAACAGTGTGGCAAAAATACTCACGAACTAACTAACTATCACCGCAATTACAACCGTATTTATATACAAACAGGAGAAGGAGTAAGGGAAGTGTGGGGTGACAATCCGGGGTTGTGATTGGCGGAGGTTAACAAATATGGTTAAATCATGACCGACGCCACGGTCGGTTCGGAATTCTAGGAAGGTAGGTCATTAGGTTTGGATTCTAGGAAAGTATTCGGGATTAAGAACCGTTGGGATTTCGCCGCAATTAGGAATGCCCTAAAAACACTACGACCTAAGTATGGGAAAGTCCCTACATTGTAAACTTTAAGAAAATCCGAAAATCCCTACAAAAGTATTTTTAAATTACAGTAGTACGACATCTGCCGATAAAATTCTATACTGTACTAAGCTACTGATGAACTACTGTTAAGGCCAGTTCACGTTAAACAACAGCTACTACCTCAGCCAGTAGCAGACAGTAGTACAGAGAAAATGACGCGGTGTGAAGCAGTGTGAACCGGTCTTCACCGGCCTTATTTCTTTAGGGTAGCGGTGGAACTTTAAACTAAATATGTATTCGAAATCAATCAATATATTGCGCACATTTTAATGTTTACTGCAGTTTACTGTTACTAAATGATAGTTACAGTCATAATCGAATAAAATAAATATAAACCAATAGAAATAGCATGTTATTGTTATTTTTTAAGTAATTATGGTACAAAAATTAAATTTGTAAACCAAAAACCTCCAAATAATTTGAACCATTTAATGTTTACTTATTTCAACATGTTTTAACAATAATTTACCAAGTGTCAAGTCAATATTTACTATTTTTAACTTGCACAAACATCTGTTTAACTTAAGGCAAAATGTTGCTTGCCTTTTATAATTCATTGAACTCTGGTTGAGAACAAAAATTCGTTTCAATTCGCCTGATTTGTTTTGGTTCAACGATATTTTTAGCTTGGCATTTCCACGCGAATCATGACAGTAAACTTCAAATGCCTCATTCAAACCTGGTTTAAATTCAGGTGGGAGTATTTATTCGCGTTTTAAAAGCATGTGCGCAGTGAAAATTCATTAAAGTCTAATTAATCTTGGCTCCATGTTCAAAATTCTAGTGTTTTCTCTTCAATGTAAATGAATTGTGTTTAATCACGTGGTGTGCTGTGCGTTTTCCTTCATTTTCGTTCGCTTTCGAAGATTAAATTACCAAAAACACGCACTCAGCAAAGTACTTGAAAGCAAGCATTCAACCACATTCAACCGCGTTTTGTTAACTGAACCTAACCTCAAAACGTTGTGTCTAAAACAGTCTAAAAGTTACAACCAATTACAACCCAATCGAACCGCTCAACCCTTAAAACTCACACCCTTGGCACTTGACGTCTTGAAGGACTTCCGACAAAGAAAACATTTAATTAAACGATTACAACAATTTTACAATTAGAGTTAATAACTACTTCGCGTGTATAACAAAGGTAAGTCGGTACTTCAAACAAATTAAACGAGTTATCAATACAATAACAACATCATTTGTTTTAACGTGTCAACTAAGTTCTCTTTATGGTTTTACATATTAAGTTAATTATATTGTATTGTAGAGAAGGTGATTAATTCTTTCAAAGCAATTTAGTTCTTCCCCAACCCAATTCACAATTCACCCTTGCAATGAATTGTTTTCATGCATTTGTCAGAGGTATACAACTCAGTCTTTGCCTGAACTTCATTGAAGCAACAACTCACCACTTCGTTTTTGTTTAGCCGCTGGAAAGTTTGCCAAAGTCGGCATGACGCGAGAACTACGTCCGATGATCATGTGCGGACCCTCCGGGTCGGGGAAGAGCACCCTGGTCGAAATGTTGATGAAAGAGTATCCCCACACGTTTAAGTTCTGCGTGAGTCATACAACAAGACAGCCACGTCCGGGCGAAGAACATGGCAAACATTACTTTTTCACCACAAAAGAACAAATGACCGAAGATATTCAAGCAAATAAATTTGTGGAGCATGCGACATTTGGAGGGAATATGTACGGCACCAGTAAAGCAGCAATTAACACAGTGTTGTCACATGCAAAGGTGGCTATTTTGGATATTGAAATACAGGGTGTCAAACAAGTGAAAACGAGCGATTACAAATTCCATTACGTTTTTATTGCACCACCGTCAATTGGTGCGTTGAAGGAGCGTTTGTTGAAACGAAAAACAGAAACACCGGAAAGTATTCAAGCAAGGATTGAACAAGCGTCCAAGGAAATGGAATATGGTAAATATGTTTTTATTATTTCTCAACAATTATAGTAGGCTGCATACCTTATAAGTTTATTCTTCTTTTGTAAGCGACTGTATTGTTTAATGTAATTGCAGGAATGACCAAAGGTAATTTTGACCTCATCATTGTAAACGACGATCTTGAACAAGCATACTCTCAATTGAAGGCCTTCGTCCTAGCAAACGTTCACAATAATCCAAAATAAATATGAAACAACTATTTAATCATTGAAACGAACATTCCACAACAACAAAAAACCATGTTAATTGTTACCAAACCTTGTTACTCATTAACAACTATTTAATGAATTGGGTGTTTATTGCTTGTGTAGTCTTAAGATGTCGCCACTCGACAACAATGCCCAATTCACGGCATCGAACTTTTAACCAAACTTTTATAAGAAGACACAAATGAAAAATTACGATAATCAATTTTATACTTTTCAAAATCAAAACATACAAAAAAAAAGTTAAACCTTTCCGGTAAACCTATGATATTTTTTATAATTATCATACACAACCTTAAATATCTCCGTCGAACCAGGACTCAGCACACGCATCAAACAGGCGATGCCATGTTGATTGCATAACGATATTAAGTTATACAAACAATTATTTAGTGCAAGCTAGAAAAAATAGATAAAAATCAGTTCTTGCCCTAATTAGTAAATTATTAACTTACTTTAACAGCAGGATAGATTGTGATAGTCTCGTATTCTTTAATAATATCCGCTATCACATAGATGGCGATACTTGCCAAATGCGCTTGTAGTCTGCACAAGTTTATCGTTAGTTTCTCTAATAAATGTGCAAGCTCAGCCATTTTGTCGAAATGTTTATCGTCGAATTGCTTATTATTAGTGTCACTGTTGTCACACAGCGCGCGCAATAGTTGTCGATAGTTTTGTAGAAACACGCTTAACCGATCACATACTATAGCCTGGCGATGTTTTAACATAACCTCTAAAAGGTCAATGCTGCGTTTATAGGTAACTTCAATATCATCAGAGGTGATCATGCGTTGTGTAATTGTTGCGAAACAAAAATCTAGAGTCGTAGACGTCAATAGATGCTGGATAAACAAACAAACAAAGATATAAATATGAAACCAAACATAAAACAATCAGAATCAATAAATTTACATAGAATAATAGCAATATTTGCATCAAACACCAAAATAAGTAATTTAGTAAATTAAGAAGTTTAATTGTTATTTAATGTTAATAAATGTTAAAATGTATTTTACCTGCGTGTTTTGTAGTAAATGAAGTTCAAAATCTATTAAAACATTCAACAAAACTTCTTTTTCCTTTGTAATTGGATTAATACCACCCTGCTTATTACTTGTACCTTTTTCAATTGTCAGAAACAAAGTTACCAGTAACTCTTCAATTGATTTTTGTAAAATTTCAGCTTTTTCTGCTTTCATTGAAGAACTTAATATGTGATGCCAAACTTGCATTTCTAATGTTATCATATTAAGATGATCCATTGATTTTATCTGACAAAAACCAAGAAAAAAATAATTAAAATCGACAATAAATTTAGCACTAAATTTTAAAAACTTACAACTCGCTGTAGAATTTTCTCCAAAAATACTTTAAACTCAACTAAATTGTTGCACTTTTGTAAAACAGCAAGTACATTAGTTGAAAATACATGAATCATGTTTTTATCTAACTGCAAATCATGACTGCCTAAACATTTAGCCACATTTGACACAAAATCATCTTCCTCACTTCTTATAGTTTCATTAACAAATGCAAAATTAAACAAAACTAACTCGCCTTGGGTGATTTTTTTTGTTTCATTAAAAATCTTTAGTAACTGATTTTGTAAAACTTGCGAAATTGTTTCAGATATTTGTATTTTGCCATTGTTAATACTTTCGATTAATATTTCCAAATAGATTGAAGTATTTTCTGATTCCGTCGATAAAAATTTTACTAAAGAATCACAGAGTTGTATCAAAGGTTTTTGAAGCGAATTCAAAATTTCTGGCGATTTTTTGTACTAAAAAAACAAATTATAGTTATAAACTATTGTAAAACAACAAATAATTTAATAAAACAATAGAAATACTTACTTTTTGTAAATATTTAACAAACACCAATAAACATTTAATATAATCGTCATTATCTAAGTTTTTTTTCAAAACATCTAAAGTTTTGACTAAATTAGCGCGATCCGTCGCTTTATTACTCAATAACAACAAAAATAAATCCTGGGGTTTGCCAAACTTAGTAATCACTGTATTAACTATTGTTTTAATTGGTAATACATCCAAAGAAATGATTTTCATCTGGAAAAAGCCTTAAACCAAACATTTATTTATTAAACTAAATAACCAATTAAAACAAAGCAAATTAATTAATTACATACCTAGTAACAATGTTTCCAACTCTTCACACCCTTCACAAATATCCCGAACATCCAACAACACGCCGAGCAAATAATAAAACATTAACAACTGATATTGTTTATCCATATAAACAATCGGTAATTGTTGAATGAATGCAAAATAATCAATAAATTTATCAAAAGTTATATTTTCACCACCATCAACACACATTTGTTCAGGCACATCAAAAAAATCTTTAAGATTTAATGCCTCCACATCAATTTCTTGATTGTTAATGAACAAATCACCTAATTGGTGGAATACTTTGCACGAAATAAAGTCATAACCTTTGTTTTTGGCTTCTTTCTTAAGAGTTTTGTTCATTTTTTTAAACACTGAATAGACAAGCGCAGAAACAAAATGACGGCTTTCAATGACCCGACTCAAAATGGCGGATTTTTGTGTTCCGGATTTTAAAACACAATCAGCTATAGAAACTAATGTTTCCGAGTCCATTTGCGATAAAATCGCTTGGGAAGCAAACTCGTTAGTAACCAAATATTCGTAATAATCATCGATAGGCGCCATTGTGGTAATTAATGACGTGATTTGTTCATTAATTACGTTGGAATCCGTTCCGGATAAAATTAAAATACGAATCTTTTGTATTGATAATTTTTGCTATACAAAAAAATTAAAAAATTAAGTATTTTAAGTCATAATTAATTAATTATAAATAAACTTACCATAATTTTTTTGCATTCTTTTTCTCCAAAATTTGAAATACGTTCCGCAATCAACCCCCAAGTTTGTAAAAACGACAAGTTATCATCCCTAACTTCAATTTCTTCAAGCCCAGCTTCTTGTTTATCATTAATAATGGCGTGCTCAATCAAAATTTTTAATTCTCCATAAACATAACTCAGTTGTAAAAATACTCTCATTAAATTTTGGTTCTAATAACATAATTTTGTAACATTAACCTCAATTTTTATTTATTTATTCAAAAATTTAATTAATAACGTAGCTAGTAATGTAATACTTACGTGTTCAATTCCAAGTAAAGCTTGGCCAAACTTTTCCAACACAGTTTGAGTTTCCTGCATGTGTTTTGTGATTTTATCCACAACATTAGCCGCACGAAAATTCCCAGCGGCAATGTTCATGCGTTCCAAATAATGACACAATAAACGGTTGATCAATTCAATGAACGACACATAACTCGTTTCTAACATAAAAATTAAATAATTATTAAGTAAAAAACTTTTTTCTCTGAAAACACAACTTACTTTTTGATTTTTCAGCCAAGTCATCGCCAATCAAAGCGTCCAAATGGAACGTAAAAGTTTTAAACAAATTACTTACTTGTTTTGTTGCTAACCCAACAGTTGCAGCACTAAATTGCACTAGAACTAAATCCGGTAACATTCTAGTGACATCCAATTCCACTAAATCACAATCAACAACAGAGATTTGTTCCTTTAAACTTTTTGATATTTTCCCGGAAAACTCAAAATCTGATTTTAAACTTTCAGAGTAGCTAGATGAATCGTTTTCTAAATAAATCGGTTGTAATGTACGTATAATTTTTGAAATCAAATTTTGAATGCGGTGAAGTTTACTGAAAACTTCGAATATGTTACACATAGTTTGTGTATATTCGGCTGCATACAATTCATTAGATGCGCCATGACACATCAAATAAACCAAAACTTGTGATATACAAGTTTCAATTGTCAACGGATTGATTTTAACAATCAAATCAAGAATTTTGTAACAATTGACATTCACAGGTGTTTTTGTGATAGAAATTATTGATAACAGTAAGTTTTGTAATAGGTTTTGAAAAGTTAAATCATTGATTGCAGTTGTGAACTTCAAATTTTCTGAAGATATTACTTCTAACAAAGCAACAACACCTAACAGTGAGCAGTCAAGTTGTGCAGATACATTTGCAATTCTTAATTTATCACATGAAAAACCTAAATTCTGTATTAAATATGTGAATAAATTGAATTGTAAAACATTATCTTTATAACACTTACAGAAAGCATTATAGAGCAATAAATGTGCATAATAACAATCAACAGGTTTAGTTTTCTTTGTAACTAATAATTTATCAGTTAAAACATTCAATATCTCAATGTTTAAAGTCTCATCATCTGTTTTTGACCATAATTTACTGAAACAATTCAAGAAATCATCTTGTCTTCTCATAAAAACGTTCTAAAACACAATTAATCTAAACATTTTTGTGAAATATAAAACATGATCAAATATTTATTACCTTTTGTACTATTGTTGATAAGCACTGAAATAATTTAGCATCCCCGGGTTCAAATTTTGTTAAGACATTAACAAATGAAGGATATAATATGTTTACAAATAAATCATGGAAATCCATGACTGTAATAATTTTTTTTGCAAAAATTTTATCATGCCTTGTCCAAAACTTAATTAAAGGTTGTTCATAACCACAATTTTCTGTAATATTTTTTAAAAATTCCAGATATTCATTTAAATTTATCTGAAAGTAATGTTGAAATAGTGGACTTTCAATCATTGAACCCACAACTAAGACCATTGTGTTTAGAATTGTTTCATTTTCACTTTGAAACTGTGTTGTGACAGTTTGTAAAAATAATTTAATGTCTGTACTTGCAAGATCTGATGATCTTAATTCACGAAAACTGTCAGATGATAACCAAGAACAACACTGTTCCCATGATTCAATGTTATTCTTTGATATCTCATTTTGTGCTAACCATTTAAGAAGAAATAATTCACGATTGGGGATCTTTACCTCTGGTGATTTGAAGGCGTTATCAGCAATTTTAAGACGTTTTGGTAGTGGTTCATCATTGTTATTTAGTAACTTTAATAAACCTAGAAATAATTGTTTGATTTTAATGATTTAAAGAAGTAATAATGTTGAGGGTACTTACCTTCTTTTAGTTTCATTTTGTTTTTAGTGTTGTTGCTTAAATTTTAATTTATCGCACTTTACAAGAGTTGCAACAAATTGTAGAAGATATAACCACAAAACAAAACACAAAAACAACACGTGCGGAGCTGTGCGGAGCTTACACTTGTGCACACTTGTTATTTTTAACCGAAAAAGTAACTAGATTTTTGATAGTGTCAAAATTATCAAAACGAATAATATTGTTCACTAGAAACAGGGAACTAGAAATCCATAGTATGTATAATTTAATTATAAAATATAATTAGTTTCTCAATATAAACATGTTTCTTTCTGATTTTGTTTCTAATTATTCATCAAATTATTGGTTTTTACATTAAATTTTAGTTATAAATTATAACCTAGTGACTTTTATTTAAGTTTGTCAATTGCATTTGTGGCCGCTAGACGGAACCACCTTACTTTTACCAGGCAACTTGACAGATCCACTTTCCTTCTTTTACGTGAACGCAATGGCGCCGACGTAAGTTCTCAACTTTATAAAACTAAATTTTCGAACATCCGCTTTGATTTAAACAATTTCCACTTCGTTACTGTGAAAAATATTTAATTAAAGCATTGTCAACAAATTGTAGAGTAGATTTTTGGACGGATTTAAGTGTTAAAAGTTCAAAACTGTGCAAGTGGAACGTGTTTACATTCGGTGTTCTAGGTTAAGTGTTGTGTATTTGGTAAAACTCATGTTTGTCCTTAATTTTACAGTGCTAAGGACGCTAAGACAAAACCAGCAGCCAAGCCGAAGACGGCGAAGGGCTTGCCCGCAGTACCCGAATCGGTACTTAAGCACCGTCAACGTCGTGATGCATCCCGTAAGGCTCGCGTCGCACACACTATCAAGAAGCGCACTGAAGGTATCAAGAAGAGGAAGTTGATTTTCAAACGCGCGGAGGAGTACGTTAAGGAGTACAGGTTGAAGGAGCGTGATGAGATCAGGTTGATCCGTCAGGCGCGTAGCCGCGGAAATTATTATATTCCTGGTGAAGCTAGATTAGCTTTTGTTATTCGTATCAGGGGGTAAGTTTTTTCATTATCTGACTGGATTAATACAATATTAATGTTTTATTCTTTAAATTTTTAGTATCAATAAAGTAGCACCTAAAGTCCGTAAGGTCTTGAAATTGTTCAGATTGTTACAAATCAACAATGGTGTTTTTGTCCGTTTGAACAAAGCTACTGTAAACATGCTCCGTATTTGTGAACCATACATCACTTGGGGTTACCCCAATCTGAAGTCAGTTCGCGAATTGGTGTACAAGCGTGGTTTCGCTAAAATCGACGGTCAACGCATGCCAATCACCAGCAATCAGATGATTGAAGATAAACTTGGCAAGGCTAAGATGATCTGCACTGAAGATTTGATCCATGAGATCTTCACTGTTGGTACCAACTTCAAATTCGCCTCAAACTTCTTGTGGCCCTTCAAGGTAAACTAAAAAAATGTATTGCAAGCTTTTCTCTCTTTTCTTTTAAAATTAATATCCAGTAAGATCTTTCTAACAATTTGTAAATAATTGTTATGTTTAAAAGTACTGGAGAGATTAATATGTGCTACAAGTAAGAGATAATTATTGTCAATATATTATATCTTGTGGATTTCACATACATTTTTATACTTATTAATTTTGTTAGATTATGAATTGTTTTTTTTTTAATTATTAATTGTGCATTTTCTTGACAGCTAAACACACCAACCGGTGGATGGCGCAAGAAGACAAACCACTATGTTGAGGGTGGTGATTTCGGAAACAGAGAAGACAAGATTAATGAACTCCTTAGGCGAATGGTCTAGAGTTGTAACTTCTGTTTATAAAAAATAAATTAATGAAAAGTGAAGATGAATACAATTAGGATATTTTTTAATGATTCTTTTGCTCTTATTCTGTTGCATCCTGTTAATTATTCCTTTAATACGTTTATCAAACCTATTGATTTAAGAGAAAAATAGTCACGTATGTTTTTTTTTTTATTTGGAAAATTAACTCTTCCATCGCGCTCCCATCATTGTGCGCCTTTAGTGTGTTTGCGGTTGCCTATGTCACGCCATAAACCAAATAAACAATGATAAACAACCAACTACCTTGCATAGAATGCATATTGGGTTACCTACAGTTTGTATAACAGGTATAATCTCTCCAATCTCTCAGTTGAGTCCGACCGTTTTATTGTTATGCAAATTAGGGTTTGATCTCAAGTAAACAAAAAAGTTTGTTAATTATAAAGTGTACTCTTTTGTAAATGGTTCAATAAGAATGGAAATTAATTTCTGATGAGAATGATATATAATTCAATAATCATTTTTCACTTTGACGGGAAGAAGAGTTTGTTACAATTATGTGACAATCTTAATTGAACAACGACAACGTGTAAGGTTATTATAATATTTTATATCATTTTTATCAGCATTTAATTTTTAATCTATTCGTACCATTTTCATAAACGTAAATTCTGTTATAAACTTCTTGTAATTTTCTTTGACTTCAATGTGAATACCCACTGTTCAATTTCGGGTTTTTCACACAATTTTGTGAATGATAGATTTGAAGCACAAATCACAGGCATCCAAAAATGTGTGATTACCGGCGAGTGGCAGAAGAAGTTTTTTTTAGTTTTGTTTCAATCACATATTATGAAGGAAGTAAGACCTTTACAAACACTGTAGCTTTGTCTGAAGCCGACATCATTTATAGGTAGTGTCGGAACCATGAACAGTATCTTAATCAATGACTTAGTCCAAAATTCCACAAATGTGTGATTGCCGGCGAGTGACAAAAGGAGAATTACGCCATACAAACACTGCAGCTTTGTCTGAAGCCGACATCATTCATTGGTTAAGTCGGTACCATCTACACATCTGCATTGTCTTAGTCAATGACTGAGTCAAAAATTATTAGTCAAAAAAGTATAAATTTTATGCGCCGCAAAAGTATACGAGCTTGTATCACGTATGTAGAATGGCTTAACCCCCACAAGTACCTTAAAATATATAAATAAAGAATAATAACATTTTAACATAATATTCTTAATTGCCACTACCATTTCGCGTAGAATTGCGCCTCTTTCGCGTCTGCAATGGCTTACAGTTTAGCATCCATTGCCCTGGAAACTTCCAAACAATCTGCGCACAGCTCGATGGTGTTTGGAAAGCAACCGAGGTCTATTCAGCTCCTCCATCTGGGGGGTGCATAGATTCGCAGGGTCCATAAAATCATCTGTATCTTCGATGACGCATCATTTAGATTTAGGGCAGATGGTGAAAGTGGCGAAGGCGGAAAAAGAACAGGCTAACATATTTATATTATTAGATTATTACATTTTGTACAGATTTATTATGTTGATCTTGAAACTTACCGAACCAAATCAGGTAAGGGGCAAACTCATATTCTAAAAAAATTATGACCGACGCCATGTAGACAATAGAATACCAAAAACTTCCACTTTTTGAGAAAAATCAAAAAAACCGCGAAATTTTGACTTTTGACCCCAAATAACTTCAAAAGCTCACACCGGATCGATGGGGACTTTTGAAATTTTTTTTATAATGATAAACTAAAAGTCTCCACTAAAATTTGGCTTTCTGGGAATTTTTGTTAATTCAATGTCTAGATTGACCGGCTAAAAACATGTGGTAATCCTACTGTAATACCAAAATACAGTTTTTTACAGCAAAAATCGCCCGGGATCTCGGTATTGCATTACACCTTTCATGGTTCCGACACAACCTTTCTTTCTTATAATTTATAGAAAAGAGCGCTTATATCACAGAACATATACTAGTACACCGTAGTTGCTATTACTCTGCACCGGACCTGATGTTAAGGATGGTCAATAGTTAAAATCTGTAATAATATTTGAAACATGTGTTGTGTGTTAAGATTAGGAACTCTTGTTAAATCCATTAGATATTGATATGGAATTGCTTTCTTGGAAGCGTTCAAGAGGTTCTTTGGGAGATAAGAAAACCCCATCGATTTCTTGGAAGAGTTTGTCCCTAAACATAGCACTTGAATGTGGGAATGTGATACACGTTCCTCTAAAATAGTCAGTTGTACTTGTACCTTCACCATTTGAACATCACTAATAAATGTATTAAACTGAGCTCCGTTATTAATTTCTCGCACAATCCTTACGTCCCAGAGTACATAAAAATAACAATACATAAATTCGCGCTCGATTAGTTTCTTACGCGACGTCACTTATAAAACAGTTTTTATAACACAAAACACCTGCTGTAATATAAACATGGAAATATAGGTAAGTTAATAAGAAGATTTTTGATTTCATTTATCATTTTTATGCATCAACACTGATGATACAAACAATTATTATGCACATTTGTTAGAAACATGATGCAGTATACAGCTTGTTGTGAGAACAAAATAAAACTAAATAGAACTTCTTTCTTGCATCTGTCTGGCCACTACTCGCTTCCATTTTCCATCGTAAAAAAAAACTATTCTAATCACAGGTAATTATTTCGCAATAAATCATCGCCGCACTTGGTCTGGTTGGCAAATCTCAGAGTTGAAACAATCGGCCATCAAAATCCAACGAAAAATCACATACATTTTAGTCAGACATTAACCTATGTAATTGTACTATAAGTTTCTTTGTGTCAGTTTCTCATCATTTGTTTTTTTTTTGTAAATTTACGACGAATAATAAACATGAAACAATGTTAAATTCGATCTGTATCCACATTGGCCTACGAGTTAATAAATAATATGCTCTATATTTAAATTCATATTAATTATGTTACGCAAGTGGGACACATTGCATTAATAATAAATTAAATTGGAATCTAAGAGTGTAGTGTTGTCCGAAAACCGTGAATTTACTTCACAGACAACGCAACGGCACACGAGCGTTGTTTGTCGGAATGATGTCAGCGGGGGAGGAATAAATACTGCGTCACGACATCCTTCGCCACTGATAAACATTGAAAAGATTCTGAAGTTATGGAGCTTCAAGTCCGATATTGTTCTTGATAAAGTATTTGTTAAGATTCGTTGGATCTTCAATAAGCTGTAAATAAAGAAATTAACTATTAATTTTGTTCATAATAAAAGTTATTAAAGTTGAAATGCTTAGGAAAATCAGCATTCTTCTTAGAGGTTTGGTGTGGGGGTTAACTATACATCACAACGTATCAGTTTCCAGCTCATCATTTAAATTATTTTTTTTAAGTAAAGAAAAAATGCAAACTTACATGAACCGTTGCTATAACCGTTCGATTTACCACCGCCGCCACCACCACCACCAAAGCGTTGGTGTGTTCGTGGGCCGTTATTTTCACGGCCTCGGAATCCGCCGCCGTATCCCCAACGGCCGCCACCCTTGCTACCACCGAAACCACCGCCACGGCTGGCCATTTCTGATAATTTTGGGTTCACAACCTAAACAAACAAAACACAAATCATTAAGATTTCATTTTACCATCCGCTTTAAGTTAAATTGAATAAACTATATTAAATATATTTGTTGGGAAACTTGAGGATGGGATTCAGACTCTATCCGTGTGAACACCGAAGGCATATTTCCCAATTCTTTAATCTACCTCGCACAAGCATTCATGCATCGTCGATGTATCGAGACGAAGGCATACCAAATTACGAGGCCATCAACTTTCAAACTTTGTATCAAAAGTTGGTACTACTAATTATAATTTATAATATTTATGCTGAGATCAACAAAAACTACTAACCTGATTTGCTTCCTTTAATACTGATACCAAATCCTTGGCTTGTCTGAAATTTCCAGGAGTAAAGAAAGCGTAGGATGTTCCGGTCGTATCGGATCGACCAGTACGACCAATACGATGAATGTAGTCCTCTGACGAGTTGGGGTAGTCAAAGTTAATGACATATTTAATACCCTCCACATCTAATTAAGAAATACATATTATAGACAACTAATAATACAATCAAAATAAATCTTGGTTGTGTGAACCAAGCGCATAACAGCAAAGTGATGTGAACATCCACTTATTTTAATTTGTTTTCTAATATGCTTGTCACCTAAAAATATACGCCTCAAATTGATAATAGTAGATAAAATGATTTGTTAAAATTTTGAATATAAGCACAAAATTTGTTAAGTTTAAAAAAATACTTGCAAGCTGTTTGTTTTTTTTGTAATGAGAAACATTTGCAAAGTTTGATTAAGAATAATATAAATAAAAATACTAAGATACTAACCAGTGCGCTCGAGAACACATTAATTATCCACAAGACGCTAGGCTATGTATGTACCGCGAATTATCGGGTATGGTAGCAATTACTGCTGCAGTAGATTCCAATTCGGGGATTGGTCTTAATCCACTGCAGGACCGAGCACGGAAGACGAACAATACGGCACACGCGTTGGAATGACATATTTTTGCACATCTCCCACGTAGTTTTTGTCTTTCATTTGTGAGGTGAAAGGTTCGTAAAGAAAATGCGAGGTGCGATAATGAAAATAGATGATAAAGGAGAAATATAAAGGTGTCATAATGTGGTATGACCTAGTGGGAAAGTGTGGAAAGGCAATGGGCGTGAGAATGGGATTTGAAGCAAACATGTGCCATCCGCTTTGCCCCGCCGTCGAGTGCGTAGGTATCGTCGTCTCTTCCCGCAATCGGTCTTCGTCACAACTACATCGGCTTGGCTCTAGGTGGGCTCGCGCCCTCAAGCCGGCGCCGGTAGCCAGAGGCACCGCAAGACACAGAATTGCGCCCCTACCGACCACGTTCAACACATATTTGCACATCTCCAGCGCGCGCGGCGCTTACGATCTGCAGATACGCATGTCGTTTACATGTCGAGGTGCGCAACAAAGGCGTATTTAATTCATTAGCCACAATTTTTTTTCATCAAACGAGCTAACTTTTAGTACGCTCATCCTGCATGTGCCTCTGAAACAAAAAAGGACAACCAGACTGATAAATAAAAGTTGCATCGTATCGCCACACATCGTTATACAAAGTGTTATTTTGCAGTTAGAGAGAAACTAAGTAGCTACGTAAATGCAAAAAATGCACAAAGCCGAGGACATTGCGTTCTCACATTTTTAGACATTTACAAGGCGTCGCCCCACCGCGGCGACAAGTCCCCGCTCCCACTCATTCGATGCATGACATTCAACAGAATCACAGCGCTTGATACACTCGGTACAGAGGATACAAAGCTATTGATGCTCGTTAAGAGAAACATTGAAAATAAACATTTCTGAAAACCAGTCTGGAACATCCCCAAATTTGTAGAATTGCAAATCTTATACTACGATTATACCATACCCAAAATTGTTATATTATACCTAGTTACGCGGTCGACATTAAGTGACAATACGTTGTTATTATTGGCGTGGATGAAACGTTCTCGCAAGACAAAACGTAGGAAAGCAACTTGTGGAAACTTACCGAGACCGCGGGCCGCAACGTCAGTTGCGACGAGGATTGAAGATTTGCCGTTACGGAATTCACGGAGAACGTAGTCACGCTCTTGCTGGCTCTTGTCACCGTGCATGCACACAGCCGGCCAACCATAACGGCGAATATTACGTGTGATTGTTTCGACCTTCTTTTTTGTTTCAACGAAAATAATTGTTTTCGCGCCGGGTTCGCCATTGTTGCCAATTTCTTGTAGTAAATTATTTAGTCTGTAATAATCAAAATTTAAAATATTAAACTCAAATTTAGAAAATACCAAATTTAAATGTAAATATATAAAAATCAGTTCTTCTTAGAGGTTAAAATGTGGTGAGTAAAATCACAGTATTTCAGTCCTAAGTTTCATCACAAGAATAATATAACACTACAAAAAAATATAATAAAACATACTTTGTTTCCTTCTCATGTTCTTGGCAGACATCCACAATTTGTAAAATGTTGTGATTAGCTGACAGTTGTAATGAGCCAATGTTGATCTGCACATACTCTTTTAGGAAATCTGATGCTAGTTTCCTAACTTCTTTGGGCCATGTTGCACTCCACATAAGTGTCTGTCTGTCAGGTCGAATCTGTTCAATAATCTTTCGGATCTGAGGTTCAAAACCCATATCCAACATGCGGTCAGCTTCATCCAAAACCAGATAAGTGCACCGTTGTAAATTTGTAGTTCCCTTTTCTAAGAAATCAATCAACCGTCCAGGTGTAGCGATAACAATCTCAACACCTCGTTCAAGATCTCTCGCTTGGGGTCCTTTTGGTGCTCCGCCAAAGATGCAAGTGTTGCGCACATAAGAATTCGCACCAAAATCATTAGCGACTTGTTGAATTTGTTGTGCAAGTTCACGTGTTGGTGCCAAAACCAACGCAATGGGTCCCTCGTTGCGAGAGATCGGCTGTTGGTTGTTGATGTGTACGATAGCGGGTAGAATGTAAGCGAGTGTTTTGCCAGAACCAGTCTGTGCGATGCCGACCAAGTCCTTGCCGCTCATGGCGATGGGCCAGCCCTGAGCCTGGATAGCGGTAGGGTTGTCATAGCCTTGTTTGCGGATGTTACTCATAACGTAATCGGGGAAATTTGCTTCCTCGAAATGTTGAATTGGGTGTGGCACTGATGTACCGTCTACAGTAACTTGTTTGCTACGACGATACTGATCGACTTCATAAGCAGAACGGCTATCCACGTTTGGATGTGGTACGTAGAAATCTTTTTTGAATGGACGCAATGTGGCTGTTTCCCAGTCAGGTTTGCGTAGGCGACCACCTGGTGCACCGTTACTTTGTCCACCAAAACGACCACCTCCGCCGCCGCCGCCACCACCGCCGAAACGAGATCGGCCACCAAATCCGCCACCACCTCCGGAGGAACCATTACTGCTACCATTACGGTAACCGCCACCTCCTCCGCTCGATCCACCACGACCTCTAAAGGAACTGCTACCGCCATTACTACTTCTTCCAAAAGACCTAAATAAAAATTTAGGTTTAAGTAAAATGGCCGTGAAGTTATTAATAGATAACGTATTTGGGCACGTGTTTTAATGACGCACGTTAAATTAAAAATAAATCTTTAAAAAATGTGCTGATATTAAAATCGATAACGGAATTTAATGCGAATATTACGTGAGAACTGCGCGATAATTATTAATGCAGACTATTCACATGGTTCCGATCTCACAACATAATTGAACTATCGCGTGGTCGCAGTTTAAGTTACTGTACACCATAGCAAAAGCAAACAAAGCACACGAAGAAACTACGCGATACGATTGTTTCCAGGAACGGTAAACGACCCGGTTCTAGGCCATTGCGGTTACAATTTCAAGGCACAAAAAATAATTCAAGATGGCGGCACACTTCCATAAAATCAATACATTAAAACCCGATTACCGGGCGCAAAATGCTTTATACGAAAACATAATCGACGCCGCGGATAGATAACAAAATAAAAAATCAACTCACATGTTTGTGTAGTTCGGATGCCCTCTGTCACAAAAGATTCCGGTCGATTCAAACCTCGGAAAGGTATTACTTCGAACGTTTGTAATGGCGTTGAAGATGTTCTGTAAAGCACCAAACCGAACGTTAGTAGTGCGCATTTGCGTAAAACGTCGCGCCACCGAAATGATGGCACTCATGGTGATAGAACGACGTTGAACTAACAATGCAATATGAAAATGTGCAAATTACTACAGTTGACAAATTATAGACACAGTATGGAATACAAATAATTAAAATGTCTAGGTCTACTAGAGAGAATATTGAACACGACGTACCTCTTCGACGGCCGGTGGAGAAGAGATCAGCTCGAAACTGTTCGGTATAGCTTGTAACTGTGCGCAAGGCAAAACCGAACCAGGTTCGTTCACTGTCGGCGCGTTCATACTGCGCATGAGTAGTACGTATTCACAAATACTGGCGATTAAACACTGGTCAAGCAATATTTTAATAAACGAATAACTAACGCAATTAAATCAGTAAGTAATAACAAAAACAAATTAAACAAACACAATACAACTTGATTTATATTTGTTTAGTTCATTAAATTTTCTGATTGTTTTATGTAATTAGTTTTGTAAATAAATCATTATACGCTAAACACTCAGTATTATTTCAGAACGGTTGCGATTGGTTGTAGCAAAGC
This sequence comes from Atheta pasadenae, assembly GCA_030264155.1. Classification (NCBI taxonomy): domain Eukaryota; kingdom Metazoa; phylum Arthropoda; class Insecta; order Coleoptera; family Staphylinidae; genus Atheta; species Atheta pasadenae. Next base: position 761 of record JARJDS010037548.1, on the reverse strand, counting down.
CACAAAAATCGTGTCCCTCTACAATTTTTTGTCGTAGACGTCACGAAACAAAAATGGCTGTCTGTGGCTTGCTGTGGCTGGCCCGGTTGACTACGGCCGACCAAGCATTTGCAATCTTTCGGAAAATAAATTAAAAACCACGCGACACATGTGCGCAATTCGACAAATCAGCAATGAAAAAGGAATACAACCTTGAAACGTGACGTAATAATTGCGCGGCGTAATAAAATTTACTTTTTGCCAAACACGTGCTTTCTTGTGAAAAGTGTTGCCTACACAAATAAACGAAATTATCAGCAATAATTTATTTTCAATACTTGATATTTGACAAAAATATAAAATTATAACTTAATTAACAATATAGTAAATATGATTATAATAATTCTGTATTGTTAGAACAACATTAGGCATATACATGGAACATTTGTACTTCTGTAGTAATTATATTAACATTGGAATAGAGGATTAGAAAAACATGTTGCAAAATGATCGGTTTAACTATAAATCGCCACATTAAGCCACTTGTCCAGGTCAAATTGTGCAGTGCCAGCGTTATCAGCATCATGATTCTTGAAAGTTTTAATCATATGGTTCAATTTAACAATGCACATAATAAAATAATCCAGATCAAGTGTTCCATCTGTACCATAGATAAATAACTATATAGATCGCGCACTCCTATGTTAAAATTTAGTACCAGTATCAGCGCCACAGGCGGCAAAAGCGATAAGTTTTCTGGTTGGCGCGCTTTTTAAATTCTA
>JARJDS010037534.1:0-13645 GCA_030264155.1 Atheta pasadenae | reverse complement strand
TTAAATATTTGGATGGTGTTTTGTTTAGTTTTTGGGGTTTTACGTCAAAAATCATAGAAATATTATGAAAATTTAAAGAAAACTCGTTTAATTACGTTTTGACACATAATTCAGAAACATCTGATTAAACTACAAGCACGTGAAGTTCATAAAATGTTTATAAAACATTAATGAAAAATGAACACGAAGCATCAATGTCTCCTTGCGTTTCTAACGATGTAATCTAATCATGAACACGTGAAAAACGTGAGTTATGAATGAAACCTGACTGCATCCTTACACAACTATATAGTTTACACAAAAATGCCGGTTTTTATTAAGAATGAGAAGAAATCAACATCTCTAATACAATAAAAACAATTTTGAATCATTTGTAAATAAATTTTGACATCTCCCAACTTGGGAAACTTCTTCAACTGTGTCTTGTTTAAAATTTTTTTGTCTCGCGTCGTCTTTAAGATTTTTCTTGACTCGCTCGACATGCTGCGTCCTTTTAAGGAAATGCGAGGAGAGCGTTTCAATTCAATCCGTTTCAATCCAATCCTATCCGACGCGACGCGATGCGACACGACGCGAAATAAACAACATATCAACAACGAAGTGACTGACACTCCTAGACGGCGGGGACAAAAAGTCCAAGCCATACGCGACGCGATGCAATGTGCAATTCGCAAAATGAACACAAAGAAGATTGACTTGGAAACAGGACTAGAGAGAGAGTAGACTCTCAAGGAATTGAGGCTGTGAGTTGAGTGGCGAGTTAAGTTAAGTCAACGAACAAGACATCTGCAGAACTCTAGTAGATCTAGCAACACTTTAGATTCTTTCCAAGTTGAAAGAAAATCGAAAAAATTCACCGTAGACTCGTTTGTGGTTTTTTTTATTTATGTTTCACTCATGATTGTAAGTAATTAACTCTTTCGACACGTTCGATCGGAATCGTTTAACGTTTATTTTTATTTCAAGCACAATAAATGTGTGTTTTTTTTTCATCTTCTGGTTTTGGTTTAGAATAAATTGGTTTCAAAGTATCTGACACTTGATATTCCCAAAGTTTTTGTGTTTGGTGTTTTGTACATACAATTTGCAAAGAATGAAAAGTTTCTGATGTGCGTAAATTGGGTACTATATTCGTAAAGTTGAGGGAAAAACCTCAATTCAATTTTAACTTTTTGATTCTTTTCTTGTTCGAGGGGGTGGGGAGTTAAGGGCGGTATGGTTCTTTAGGGAAATCAAGTCTGTTTATTAGACGTTAAACAGTTAAGAAGTTAATAAATTAAATTTAGTTTAAGGATTTTCGTAAGTTTAGTGAGAATTTTTTATAAAATTCATAATTAATAATAAATAAATTAATAAAAATGTGGTTTCCAGAGTCATAAAATTCTAATAAGTCAACGCGAGTCATAAATTTAATTTATAGAATGATGCGACGTTTATTTGGTATCTTTTATTTATTTTATTCATGCTGCACTTTATTGAAGAGTTTAACATTTCAAATGGGTGATTAACATTCTGCGGACCAGTTAAGAGATTCGCGACGCTGATGAATTTATGCGGGGCACGTCCGCGCCAAACCGCACACCACACAAAACACTCAACATCTGTTTACATTTTAAATTTGTTCAAATTTTCTAAGAATCTCAACCTTTTCAATTGGTGCTGCCATTAATATGGTGACAGTCAACATAACTGAAAAGAATTTTTTTTTAAAGTTTTAAGTATAAAAGTTGTGACTCACTGTATTGACATTGTTTGCCGAGACGCGTCGCGACGCCAACAACCTCGACGTTGCGCACACCTATTATAAATTACCCCCGTGAAGGATAATAGCGCAAACGCATAAAACTCGCGCAGTCTCCTTTCGAGATCAATAACTCGAACTACACACACATTGCAACTGAACTACTTTTCAATACTTCAACCCCCAACTCTTAAACACTTTTACCACTTATTGAAGAAAAATTCGTAAGTGATTTTAACCAGGGTATATTGTACCAAACTTTTAATTATTGTACATCACTCACAAATAAGCTACCATCATTGTCTAATTCATAAAATGGAACGCATATCACGTGCGAAATTCGTTGACGCGGGGTGTGCTTCCGAAGAGTTTCTCTTTGATCAAGCAGTTCTCGTGGAGGAGCTCGCAGTTACGCCGAAAGCGGCGGCAGCTATCCCGCAGCGCATCCTTAAAGTTCTCGATGTGCACGAGCCGGGTGACGTGCACCAGGGGATGGTCCGCGGTGCCGGCGCGTTCACAGGCGCGATCTACTTCGCGCGACCGTTCTAGTAATTTACGCAGATCGGAGATGACTCGCAGCACTTCTTCAGGGATAGGTTTCACGATGTGTATGATGTAGTTGAGGAATCGTGGGTCCACTGATTGCACCACTCGTGTACTGAAGTAATTCAGTATGTCCCACAAACACTCGATAATCTTGTGCACGTCTTCAATGAACAACAAGGTGAAATCCCTCTGCGTCTTCCACGCGTAGATCTTTTTGTTTCTTTTACTCATCATTACAATGGTTTTGTAGCGCATACATGTGGCGGTTGCTTTGTGGAGGTTTAATTTGGTGGGGAATTTTTTAAAAATTTTATTTAATTTGACACAGTCATTGTCAATTGTCAATAAATATTATTTTAACGTTTTACAAAATTAAAACACAAAAACACGCTAATTATCTTTAATAATTAAAATTTAAATTAGAGGAATTTTCGTGATAGTTAAAGTTCGTAAAGTTTGAAACTTGAATATTTAACGCAAAGTTAAACATTTTTTTTTCATTTCCCTATTCATAGGCTCGAAGGTCTTATCTTGATAAACCACGACCACAACGACGGCGTGCAACTGTTTGTGCATCGCGGTGCATTCATTAAAGGGTGGTTGAAGTTTCCTTTTGAAGCCCGGAAGTAAAGCACACACGCGCGCGTGCACCGGCTTCATTTCACCGTGAAAGCTAACTAAAAATTACAAAAAAATAATTCACCCGGCGCGTCTGTTTCCTTCGGTTTTTGCTAGTACTAGTACAGGGTTGCTACAACCCTTAACTATAAATTTTAACTTTAATTACAAATTATTTAAATTTTAGGAATACATTCCGTTTTTTAATTTTTTAGGCGCAGTTTTTTATAAATCTTTTTATTTTTTAATAATTCAAGAATTATAACACCCTGTATTTATAGTTAAACTTTACCTACGCCGAGTATGTTTTCACTAAGAGATATGTTAGACGTGTAATCGCGAGTAACACGATAACAACAACCCTTTTCCGTTTTTATCGCCTTCGGCATGCAACGAGCTTCATGACTACTCAACGTCCAAGCGTAAACAGGTTTCATTATGTTATTTAAGTGTTTTAGCATTTTTTCTACATTACCCATAAGTTAATAAGTTAGAAATTTTTTAATTTTAATTTTTTTAGTTTTTAAGTCGAATATTATGAAATTTAGAGGTTTAGTGACGTCACTATTACATTAATATCTTTGTCGCCATTTTCGTGCGTGAAAATCCGACACTGCAGCGCTGATAGTGGCATGGTAATGAACTAAAAGTCGGAGAGTTTACGGTCGCTACCAGCTCTGAAAGATTACAATCGCGAGTCATTGAGAGGGTTGGTAAAAAGAAACACATTTTTATTTTTGTCGGCTTTCAGAAGGGTGACTTTATCAATGTTTTGCACGATATTTTTAAAATAAAGTTAAAGAAAAGTACAAAATAGAAAAACACAAAACACTTATAGATGGCGATACTTGTAATTTCTTTGTATTTTTGTTTATAAATTCGATAAACACGTCCTTGACTCATTTCTGTTCATTAACATAATGACTTTGTAAATGTGTAAACACATTGTGTGTGTTAACGCGTCAAAAATCGTCCTTTGTCGTCTCGTTGAGGTTATTTTGTCAATATGTTGTTTCAAACCACCTCCGAAACTAAAACCTTGGCCGTATTATTTCTTTCCACTTTGCTTCCATATTCTTTTTGAACGCTTTATTCTTTATTCTTATTTATTCAGAGGTCGGAAATGACGAACCAACAAACTCGAAATGAATTAAGAAGCGAACGATTTTTTTTATTTCATTTGTTTATCCGAAATGTCGGAGGTCGACGCAAAGTAAGTCGTGCGGCTACAACGACGCAAATAAATCACAAAGGTGACCCCCTTTTCTTCAAAAATTAATTTCGCGCTATAAATAATTCCGCTCGAATGCGGCGAAGTCAACCGCATTCGTTTTGCGCGTCGGCACGTTGAATTAAAATCATTATTAAACATAAAAGAAAAAAAAACAGAACAAAATGACTTTGACCAGTTTAGTTTTTTTTGTTCTTGAAGACTTTAAAGAGTTGAAGAGTTTAATACATCAAGAAGTTCCTGATTTCAATGAGTCAAAGTCAACTTAAGTGAAATAAAATTAAGTCGACTTTGGAGTTGAGTCAAAATCAAAAAATGATGAACACAATTTTCAAGAAAACGACCTCGATAAACGTGTAAATTACGATTCGCTTGATGTACGAGTTTTTCAAGTACAACATAACACAGGGGTGCATTAATACTTAACATTTGTGTTAACAAAAAAAATAATTTATTGCTAACATTTTTTTATTGAAGGTAATGCCTAAATTTATTTTTATTTTTTTGCTGAAATATTTGGAGTCCGGTACTGTTTTTTCGACTTACTGGTGAGAATGAGCGGATGTCGGAGCGAGGATTATTTGAATAATTACACACCGGCTATTAAACGGCAGGTGGTTGCGTTGTCTGTGTTCTTGTGCGATCGAGACAACAACACACTTTATTCTCGGTTTAATTTTTTTTGTAAATTTTTAATTCGTCCGACGATACGCGTACAAGTTAAGTACTCAAAATAAAACAAGTCATTTTTTTCATTAATTCTGAATTCTTTTTATACTCAAAATAATAATTGAGTCTAAAATATTTTAATCTCAATTAGAAAAAAAGTTATTGACGTTTAAAGTTTGTTTTGTGTAGTAACGCCATCTATCGGATAACCTCCAAATCGTGTGTTGTTTTTTTAAAAGAAGCAATATTTCAGATTGTAACAGATGTATGTAAAAACGCGTTTTCAGCATCTGCTTTTACTCTTGTATTCTTGTTTTTGTCCTGCTGCCGTTCCTGCTACTCACATACCCTAACACACACTCACACATGTACACAAACATTGTGATCTGCAAACGACCGGACCAAAAGGGAGTTTATAAATTCATGAAACGGTGTATAAACACATACACATTGTATGTATGTAATACAACACAGTGTTGAATCTTGCTGATTCCTGCAAGTCCTGCTTGAAATCTTTTCCTTGTTTTTGTTTGTTCTTGTACTACGCTTGTTATACGCTTGTGCTGTACAAGAACAATCCCTGGGTCTGCTGATGGCTCTGTCTTCAAACTGCGTTATTCTCCTGTGCGCGATGTTCGTAGGGGATGTAAAGGGGAAGAAGGGATTGCTTGGTAATGGCAAACAAGTGGAATTTTGCTGGTACTAGAGCGTAGGGTTTTGGGGGGTCGGGAGCAGGGAACATCAGCGCTAATGTACTAGCGGCTTCCTTATTCCACGTTAGGGACACCACCACACTGCCACCGCGCTGGTGCAAATTTCAGAAACGCCAAACACACGCTAGTATCAGAGTGTTTCGGCTTTAAGGGTTTGGGGATGGGGTCGACTACTGGACGTTTGTTCAACGAGTAAACAAAGCCATTCTAGGTTACAGGTTTGGGGTTCATTCTGTTCAGGGTTTATGGTTTAGGTTTACCGGTGTTGGTTTTCAATCAAAATCTGGAAATCACTACCCTGATAGGATAAGGGATGGGAAGTCATTGGCAATGTAAACAAACAAGGTTATTAAGGGATGATTTATTAGGCCTTTTTTTTTGTTTGAGCAAAAAATAATTTTTTTCCCTTCAAATTTTTTGTTTTGTAATTTTTTTTCTTGTCACACATGGTATAACGCGATTTAGCATTGATTTTTTTGATTTTCTTTAAAGTAGTTCTCAAGTGGAGTTATTCATCGCGTGCTAACAAACGAGTCTAGTTAGTAGTTGGGCTTTCAATGAGTTGATGGTGGTAGCAACTTATAAAAGGGTCCACCACGCACATCACGTTCAACGAACGCCAAACCCCCTTACCCTAAGCTTCCACCAGCAGCACTAATGATTAATTGATTGCCTTGTTTTATGTTTTAATCTGCCCCTGGTTGCGCCTCAAGCGGATTTCTTTCATGCCAATTTAAAGCCCTTTCAGACATTCTGATGTAATGATTAACCTACCACCCACAAATTATGAGTAATACCTCGTAAACTACAAATTTCAATCACGGGGGGATGAAAGTATAATTTAAATACATTTAGCAATGTAGGAAATTATCGGAATTTAAAGTTATTTTAAAGTAACGCTATCTATCGGTTTTTTAAAAACATCCCTTATTGTTTATGTGTTTGTGTCTTTCTCCCTTATATGTTCTCTGATATGCATGTGTTTCATGTAGTATGTCATTAGTTTAATGACTTAATGGTTAATGACTTTACCACACCACATCATTTTCATTACCACTTAGCAGACAGCGCATTAAATTATTACATCTTATATTAGGGTGCAGCGCGTTTGTGCAAAGTGATTTAATTAATGCCCTCTGTTGTGTTGCGATTGTGCACGGCGAAAACTGCAAGCAAATTGCCAATTAGTCGTTATTAATTACCACAAAGTGTCTGCGCAAGCGCGCAAACGTCGACCTATGAATTCATGATCATCATCATCATCACGGTCATATAAAGTCGTACCACAAAATACGTTTTAGGGCGGTAAAATTTACGGGTAGAAAATTAGTTATTTTTATGAAACGTACATTTTTAGATGTTCGTGTTTTTTTTTGCTTTTTGAGTTTTTTGTGGTTAATATAAGCCATGATTTTGGTTTTGGGTTGATAGGAGATATTGACATATGTTAATCGATTCAATTAGTACGCTTAATGGCGCACATGTGTTTAATTAACCTTCATTAATTACTAACAACATCCCAACGCGCTAGCCAAACACAATAGCCGATCAGCGGCGATCGGGAACAGCAACAACAATTGATTGCTACATCAAATTTTAATTACGCCTAGCAAACAACTAACAACAAATAGTCAACAGTCAACGTAAACACGTGAACATGGTAAATTGTAAATAAATATACGCGATTTAGTTAAATCAGATTAATCAATACTTAGTTAACGATTTAAATAATTATAAAATAGCGATGGTGTTTTTTGTGTAACTACGCCCCTGTATATTACTTGAGTACTTGTATACTTAATTACTTCAACATTTAATCATTCAAGGCGAAATCAATCAATTTATTGATGTCAACGCAATTAACAACTATTTTACATTAAGCTACAATTTACATGTTGTTGCTTTATGTTTTCATTTTTATTTCCTACGGAATCATACAATGTTTCGCTGATATTTGCATTCATGCGCTTTGCGATTGTTTTGATTGTCATCGCATAATTACATTTGTGGCGAATGCAATAAAACTAAATCCGTTAATGGTATTATTATAACTTACGACTTCGAGTCTGAGTCGCTCAGATAGAAAACGTATAAAAATTATAATCGCGAAAACAAACATGTCATGCTCATGCTTCATGCATTATTGTTATTCGTTGTGTGTTCTCCGTTCCGGCGGGTGGGCATTGAGTGAACGAGAAATGAACAAAACACCGACTATGACCGCTGATTGTCATTGTAAATTAAAAAATTAAAATCAAAAAAAAAATAAAAATTTGTGTGAAAATCATAATATTTATTTGGTTTGCTTTTGTTTCTTGTTGTATTCTGATTATTATTCTCGAAACTAAAACGAATGATAATAATGAATCGCTCGATCAAACGATCCGTGAAAATTGCAAACATTAATGAAGCGTAAACGCCACTGACATTTTCGCGTTCGCATTAGCGCACGGCGTACAAAACAATCCGGCGGCGGCGTACCGGAGACAATTATAAATTGCAATTTCTCGACACTGTATTTGCGGGTGGCGGTAATGCGGCCGAGGGCGCTTTTCACCTTTACACCCACGTATAGACCTTGATCATCCACGCGCTGTATTAATTCCGATTCTGTTGGGAAATGGGAAATACCCACAATAGAATAGGAGAATAGTGAAGCAAAACAGAGATAGAAGCATAGACGAAAAAGAGAGGAAGGGTGAATCGCATTAATCTAATTCTAAATGTAGCAGCAACCGAAAGTGAGCAAAACAAAACACAATCGAGTTGATATAAAATAGACTTTCAACCCTCATCCCTTAACCCCTTGAAACTTTTAATGAATTTATTTGTATTTGATTATTTTCGCAAATCGGTTTTAGTCAAATTAAAATTAATTTGTAAAATTCAGGACCGTACTTTCTTTATTTCGTTCTATATCAGATTAAATTTTTTTCTGATTGGTTCGAATTGGGATTGAAATTCGGTGAATCAGGGAATCGGAGTGGAATGGTTCGGAATATTAAAGAAAAGCGAGTCTTTGGAATACGGTAAAGAAATCGGTTGTAAAACGGAGAAAAATCCGCAGGCGCGCCAGCAAATCGATTTGTAAGTAGTGCAGCAGCAGAGCCCAGTCGACCGCCGCCAAATCGCTACGAAAACGAATGGGATTGGCATAAAACGGGCGCGGCGGCGGCAGTGGCGAGACGTTGCGGGGTGTGAGTTTAGTAGTGGTTGTTTCCACCGGCGGCAGCAACTGCGACAACCGCCGGCTGCTTTATGACCTAATTTTTTTTCATTTTCAAACTGATCGATTTATTGGATTGTTATTTTTTGCATCCACAATTTAAATTGTTACACAACAATTTTCCTATTTTTCGTAAGTTTTCCATTTTAACAATTTCATTGTCTTGTAGTTCTTCAGTTTTTAATTTACTTATTTTTCTCTGTTTATTTATCAAAAAAACTTGACAGGTCTCATCAATTAGACCCATGATTGAGTTCCTACCGTCTTGTTTCGTAATCTACATATTATTTACATATTTCCATAATAAGAAAATATACAGTGTGTCCACTAATGCATAAAAAGTATTGGTGTTTCTTTCCAACGATATTAATTCATCCAATTATAAAGTATAATAGATGCAGATAGTGCAGTAGTGTTAGTGTCATCAACCTTAGACTGGTAGAAAACGATAGGATTTAATAGGATTGAATAGGATTATTAGTTTGGATAGGTTCGAATCAATTCGGAACGGACGTTCCGAACCAATCGATTTTATCAGTTAAAACTATTAATTATAATTTATGTTGACGCGCAACTTTACTCGCTACCGGCCAAAATTGATTAATTACGCGTGACTGGATGATTAAATTTAACTGATGATTATTCTCATTCAGATTATTCATTAGAATATTAAATAATCAATTTCAAAGTGTGAAAATTAATTACATTTATTACACTTTAATTCAATAAATAAAACTAAAAACACACAAAAAGTTAAAGTTTTTATTTTACGTGTTGTTTTTATTTATAATTGTGTCCGCAAGCTTTCTTTGTTGGTATGGATATTTTACGATCGCCATTATAATATAACGTCGATTAGGTTTTATTTTCGCGCATTGCGAATGCATTAACGCGCGTGCAATGGCGGTTATTGTATTTGCGTCGTCATTAATCCACCCCGCTGACGATGTTTAGCGTTCCGTATAATTGGCAATGACTTCATCAATAAAACGCGAACACCAATGCGAAATGAACCGAACATAAATGCGCTGCACGCACATTCCTAACAATCTCAACAAAAGCAATAAACATTTTTCAAAGGATTAAAGTTTTGAAATAATTAAAGACAAAGTTACTATGTAGATTAGGTTAGATTATAATTTAAAGAAATACTCTGCAAAAAAAACAGTACAAATTTAACAATAAATATATTAAAACACATTGTATGTTGTTTGTGATGTATACGAAGATTTCAATTAAGATGTTATCTTAATCCTGCATGCAAGACGCGACTTGCCACAGCGACATTACGACATACGACATTTATTCGTTTGATTGGATATTATATTGGATTATCTCGGATTTCTCGTCGTGACTTCAATGTTCAATCAAATTATTTGTGTTGGGCGAATACATTTTGTATTTTGGTTGTTTTGTTTTGTTTGTAACCACATTGTATGTGTAGTTTACATACGCATATCTGTCGAGTGTAATTTGTATCACTTTTTCTCGAAACCGCGAGTTTTGCTACGTTTTGCTGCGTTTTATGGTAGATTGCGCATGAAAATTACGATCGAAAATAATATACGATGCTGTAAAATGTAAACTTGTAAAATGTAAGTGCGCAAAATGTAACTTAACGAGTTTGCGCACATGACGCGCTTATAATGTGCGTACTAGATGTAAGTTTATATAATTTTGTGTCGTTTGATATTATGAGTTACTCACACGATACTCGTACACGTAAATTGCAGATATTTTGTTGTTTCTAAGTACTTTTTAGCGTAGTTTAATGTAGTTTAGAGTATTTTGGAGTACTGCAGAGTACTCCAAAAAGACGGAACCGGTTTTTAATCGTTAATTTTTAATCAGATCTTAATCAGTTTAATCACCAATCGTGAATCATCTTAAGATACAGTCGGATGGGCAATTAATGTAATTAAATTGTGCGCGGATACTTTTTTAATTATATATAATATAGTAAAATAATGTTCATTATTAATTTTTAATTTGAATATTTTTTGACGTATTATGTTGTGATATGTGATATTGTTCGGGTTTTGCGTATTTTAGTTTTTAATTGCTAGTTTTCATACGGAATGTAAACAACAATGCGGAAAATAGTAAATTAAAGCTTTGAATCTGTGCTGAATGTGAAGCTTTTGTTGTATTAATCCGTAAAATCAACAAACATTCCCAATTATTTCGCATATCAACTGAATTTTCATCCGAAAACGTAGTCGGATGTAAATCCGGCGTTAACTTTTAGTTTTGTAACAAACAATTGTGTTTTGTTATTTAATATTTTTTTCGGTATTCAATTTTTTTTTTCGACAGAAATTAAATTACAACCTACCAATGTAAATAAGTAAACAAATTTTGTTTTATTTACAAATTTGGTGTTTTGTTTTTTTGTTTTTTTTTTTTGTATTAATTTGTTGATTTGCTTAAATGGTAATAAATTTTCGACGGTTCATTAAATTAATTAAAACTTTTATCGGTTTGATTTTAATATTAACTATTCAATTGATTGTGGGACGCCTACGCGTGGTTGTTAACACGATTCACGGTCAGTCTGGAATAACAATAAACGCGACGAATCAACAATGAATTATGGTTTGTAAGATATTATCTTGTTGGAATTGATTAAGGTCACAAAACAATGTTGATATTTTTTAGTTTTAAATTTAAACCGGGAACAATAAAATTACAAACAATAATTTTATTTTTTTATTTGGGTTTGTGTTTGGCAGTTTTTGACAGTTTGACATTTTTGTTGTGTCGTAATAATTTCGTTTATGTTTACCTGTTTACTACTGATCGACGTTTAAATCAACAATAAACAGTGTATTTCCATAAACGAAATTTATTATCAAATACTCGCATGTTATATGCGCTGTTATGTTTATGTTATGTTTGGAATTGTGACATCATGTCAAGTTATTGATATTCAATGGAAAAACCACAAAAAGATAAAAACATAAACGATATTGAGACGCGTTATAATACGACATTATTCACTCATAGATAATATTCATAGAATATAATTTATGGAATAAACTTTGATGAATAATAAATTTATTTATGTTTGGGTTTTGAACACAACATTAATTTACATTTGCAACGCTCTCACTCTTTTATATTACTACTGTGTCAATTTTATTGGTTAATGACCTTTATTTTGGTTTCACAACGCGGATTGGTCACGTTTACCACGCCCACCGGAGTTACCACTCACTGATTGGCTCAGTACTAACACGCTTAGTCATTATTAAGCGTCCCCACTACAGTAGGAGTGGTTTAATACAACCAATCAGAGGTCAATACTCTAAAACGCCCTCTATATAAATAAATCACGTTGTATTCTTTGGTTTTTGTTCATTTTCTTTGATGCTATTATTGAATGTGTCCGCACAAGTTGTGTTATTCACAAAAGTTTCAATAGAAGTGTTCACACACGTGTGGATATTGAATGTGAATAACCTGATAACGCACAAAAGGGTGCAAAACTACAAGACGCGAAAAAATCACACGCAAAAAAAAATAACAGACAAATGCTGCGAAAGAAAACAAGTTTGGTTTTACTGCTTTCAGTCCATTCAAAGTCCACAAAGTAGTGGCTTTCAACTACTTCAACCCCCCAGTGAAGCCCCGCCTTTTTCTGTATTTTATTTCTTTAACGCGTTTTTATATCGATATGTTTATGTATGCGCCGATGAAATTTATGTAAAATGTGTTAGTTCATTGGAGGGTAGATAACACAACTCAAGAATTTATGATTGTAAGGGATGAAGGGGTGAATTGTGAGTCATTATATTTCTTGATGACTCACAAAATGCATGAAAAAAACGTTTTAAGTAAAAAAAATTAATTTAAACTCATTTGTTTTGTTTTTGATTTTGTTGCAGCCCTAGTAACGCAGCTTTAAGCTCGTTGGACCAAGTCAAGGACTATCTCCTCACACCCGAAACGTGCAAGTGCGGTCTGGAGTGTCCTCTTCAATGCGACGCTGTGTTTAATTTTGATCCAAAGGTAAGTTGAATATTACAAATTTTTATATATTTGTTTGAAGTGTTGCTAACTTTTGAGCATAAAATAATTTTGTTTGTGTCAAAATATTTTTTGTTGCGCCGTTAGGGTGCCTTTTAACTTTGCGAACTTTTCAATGCCTCTAGCGACCACAAAAGATCCAATGAAACGGGTCTGGGTCGTTCGTCTGCAGGATATACGCAACCAAAAAAAATAAGGCACAAAAAGGACACACAAAAAATAAAATGCCTAACGTTAGTCGTCGGGTGGCTGCGCATTCTGTGGAAATGTTTCTGAGACGTAAATGCGCCTCGTGTGTCAGTGCGTCCTTTCGTCGTCCTTGAGTTCACCCCAATTTTGTGCGTCTTTTTGTTGGTCTTTTAGATTAAATATTGATTTCTTTAACGCTTATATTATAAGCGTAAAACTCAAATTTTAAGGTTTATGTCGTCACTAAGAGTAACTAAACATTGTTTAGCAACATTTAAGTTAACACAAAGTTTGTTTTTTGAGTTTTTGTTATTTATTTTAAAAATGTTGGAAACCACAAGGGGTAAATCCTTGCAATGCTTTTCATTCTTTCCTTTCTCTTTTCTTTCTGGTCTTTGGTCGTGTATTGAGGTTGGTTTTCGTTAAGCGCGTAACCAAAATACAGAATTAAAATCTTTTCATGTTAGGCACTGATTCTCTTTGTCGTCCTCTTTAACTCTTCAGTAAAGAGCTTTTCACATATATGTGGTTGATGATAAAGCTAGATTTAGATCGGGAAACGAATGAGCAAAGCAAAGCCTGAAATCGTGAAATCCTGAAAGGTGGATTTGGGTAAACGCGTTATAATTAACAAACGCTTAGATTCACTTAAAGCGTGTTTGTTAGGCAACCCAAATTGGTTT